>JBBMKE010093680.1:0-17006 GCA_037834125.1 Lippia alba | reverse complement strand
TCAGAAAAATTTTACGGTCGTTTTGAGTATAATATTGTATAGCAAGAGTTGTACGATTTGAAAGTTAGTTTTTCCGGTGAAAATAGTACTTTTAAGAAAATATGGAAAATATGGAAAAATTTATAAAATGATCTAGGGTTTGAACTAAGACTTGGAAAAGGTCTTAAAATTCATATAAAAATTTAAGGATTGATATGGGTATAAATTTGGATTGAGAAAACGTTAAAATTCGAAAACATGCGAATTAGGGAAAAATTAGGGTTTTTCGGCCGGTTTTGAATACTACAGGAGTTCTAATGAGAATTAGGGTTTGGGAATGATATCATAATTCATAAAATTTCGTAAGGATTCATATGAATCCAATATTAGATAGGTAAATAGGTCCCGGTAAATTCCTACGGTTTAAAATGAATAGTAACTTAAGGATCTAAAGGGAATTTTTGATAAACAAATTTCAAAGGTTGTCTTGGAGTGCTACAAACTATGATATGAATTCGAAAATTGTAAGATATAACTTCCTAAGGTTTCAGAAAGAGTCTATAAAGATTCAGCTCGGTGGATGAATAGTGATAGGGGTCTAATACTAAGATTTCGATCAAATGAAAACGTGAAGGCACATAATGTACTTGAAATGAAACACATAATGGATTGAGGTTATAAACATTTTCTTGTAACCCTTTACTTACCTGTCTCATTTTTGTCTTGAAAATCCGGGATGTTACAAAAAGCCTTACAAAGCGGGCTCGTCTCCAACTGAACCCGAATCTATGCAAGAAAAGTGACGTGAGACTCAATATGACCACGTATGACGCTCGACAACGAAATGAGTATGATATGAGATGCATAAGAAGTAATATCATGTCATGAAGATTTTCATGTGCACAATAAATGCCCATAAGGCTCACACTCAATCACTTCATTCATAATTCATGCGCTCGAATTCATTCAAGTTCATAATTTTCATAAATCAATCCAATTCAATGCATAATTTACCAAAAATGATCATCACATATAATTCATCAAGTATATATGTTATATGAGTCATGAGAAAGACCAAAATGAGCAATTAGGGTTCACATCTTTAAGTATCAAAGTATTCATGCGCATAAAGGAGCAATAAGGGCATATGAGTTCATATCTTGCACATAACACATCAAGAGAATCCATAAATTTCACAAAATGAACATAATACATCATATAACATATTAGGATCATAATCGGGGTGGTAAATTACGAGAAAAATGGAAAGAAATACAAGAAGAAGCTCTGAACGCGATCTTTGCCAAATCCGACAGTTTTCCCACAATGCGCAAGCTGCGATAAAATGAGGATATCTGAAGATTTAGAAGTCTAAATTGGGTTTTGTTTGTTGGAGATGAAAATAGACACATAGATATTTCCAAGCATGTGTGGCACGAATCATGGTTCAAAGCGAGGTGAAAATGACGTAGGTACGAAGTTGGACGAATGCAGTTTTCCGGCAGAGTGTCCACAAAAAATGTAAATGGATATATCTCACAATATAGAAAAGATATTGAGGTGAAATCAATTGGAGAGATTAAAGTAGACTCAAAGAAGTTTATGTGGTTAAAATTTTAGGTCATTTTGAGCACAAACGAAGGCTGCACGGTCGCGTGAATATTGGCCTGAAAACCTGCTCAGCCGTGCAGGAATAAATTTCTACACAACTCGAACTTTGCGCGCGGCCTCGTGACTTGGTAGTGCAAAATCCGCGCGGCCGCACGGATCCCCTACTCCAAAATGTGACAACAGCCTCCAACATCCCCCAAGCCACCAAAACTCAAAGACCACATACTTGTGATGAATTTATGCAATCATATGTAAGGTTTCCAAGCCCTAAATGATGCCATACTTGAATCTAAGTGCGAAAGGGATGAAGTGAGATGCATCATGAACAAAGCTCCAAGTTTCTTGCAAAATCCATCAATGGCAACTCAACCAATGCTCAACTACCATTAAATACAAGTTCATAAATGACATAAAGGATGTAAAGGGATCAATTACCACACATAAAACTCAAAGGAATGACAAAGAATCATGCATAGCCAAGAAAGAAACCCAAACCCTTACTATTCAATCTCTTGATCACTTCTCTAATCAAACTCACACCATACCTTGCATAATTACACTTAAAACAACAAGAAAGAGATGTTAAATCATATAATCATGCATTTCCCTTCAATTCCCAACATACACACAGAAACCTAAACTCCCCTAACCAACCCCAAGCATGGAATTCACATATATACCACAATTGATCACCAAGAATCATTATATATGCACATAGGTACAAGGAAATGCATAGAAGTACATGAATCTCCCAAATTCTCACAAAACCCACTTATAGCATTCAAGGCAATTTCTCCCACATTCAACAACAACAGTGGCAAGTCCATAAATTCACATATATACTACAAGAAACAACAAAAAAGCAAGAAAAACCCATCAAAGCTCATAGATATGCAAGAAATCAAGATATGCCCAAAACCCTCTATTTCACCCAAATTCAATCATGAACAAAACCATGGAGAATGCTTGCAATAGATACATGCAAATAATCACAGGGATGCAAGGAATTCAAATATGCATTTACCTTCAAGAGTTGTGCAAGAATGATGGAGGTTCTTGAGCTTCAAGGAGCAACAATGGAGGTTGGGGTGGCTTTTCTCTTTCTTTTCTTTCTCTTGAGAAGATGAAGGGAATTTGGTGAGGGAGAGGGGGTATGGATCGGTGGGATGGCTGAGTGAGGGGAGAGAGAGAGTTATCAAGTGGGGCTAGTGTCAATGGTAGGGTATTAGGGGCGTAGGATAGGTACGTTAGTCTTCTTGGTTCAATTGTTGTCATTTAATGCATAAGGGGCTCGTTTCTGTCGCATTTCGGAGGTTGTAGAAATTTATAAAAATATGGGGATGGTCCCATCGAGTCCAAATTTTCGATTTGAGCTTAATGGAGGTGACGGAATTCGAATACGAATTCCCTAGCTCAAGATATGCATGTCGGACCAAAGGTGCGGTAATTGCTCGTTAGCCTCCATTTTGGTCACGTTAATGAAATGCAATGCAATAACGCACCGTACAAGACCAAAAACATGAAGCGAGCACATTCACAAGTTCATAACACATAATTCTCGAACATACTCAAGTTTTACGGAAAACAGAAAATAGATCACACACGCACAAAGGGCAATTAATTCACGTAAGAGCATGAAGTTCAAATAATCAAATAGGTTCAAATATTCAAATAATTCACATTATGACATTTAGATAAATAAAATTAAATATAAAATACATATATAAATAATTAAATTGCGCACATTGGTAAGCACAAACGTCATACCTGTATGGCCGAAAAGTCGGGATGTTACAATCTTCCCCCTTAAAAGAATTCGTCCTTGGATTCTCTTGCTCGATCGAAGATGACTCATCAGGGCAATCTCCTATTCTTTTTTCTCGATTCCCACTTAGCCCCTTCCACTCGACACCTCTCCGTGAGACTTAACTAAAGAAATTAGCCGATTTCCAAACTCTTGAATTCCTATCCCAAAATCTTATTCAGCTTTCAATTGAAGGTGAGGTTGAGCTTAGCCTTCATTCTTCTCCACTTCTTCTCGAGAAAGAACCTCGAACTCAACTCAATAATACCTTCAATGTTTGAAACATGTGGATGGGGTTGAGTTCACTTCTATCTATTCCACTTCCTCTTAAGTATGAAATTCGGATCCATCTCGATAACATCTTCAAATTTTGAGAATCGCGGATGGCGTTATGAATCCCGGTCCTCTTCAAAGTCTAATTCCAAAGTGATGTCGAGTGATCTTGCTTGAATTCGTTTCAACGATCTCGAGCACCAACGGTTCAACTCCCTCTTCGTACCCATCCTTGCAAATTACTTTCCTTTCTTGAAATCACCTTTAAGGGTACCTTGTTCTCGGCTTCTCTTCACCTTATTTCATTTATTTCAATGTTACCATTTAAATTTGGGTAACATTGAAACCTTCACTTGTATCCATAAGGCTTTGTACAATGACGATGCCTTGATTAAAGCTTGAATCCCAAATCCTTTTGAACTCTTGCCCAAAGCTTTGACGTGAATCTTGGATCCCAATCCAAAACCATACTAACTCCAAAATCCCTAGAAGTCCCATAATCCATCACAAAGCCTCTTAATTAACTTCTTCGTCTGGTTGATCATCCATTTCAATTCTTGATAATTTAATCCGTCCGAAAAGTCACATCTCTCTTCTTGACAAAGAAAACCAATACTCCCCACAATGAAGAAGAATGCAGTCAAAATAATTGGTATGGAGTCTTGGAAAACAATTCGGATCCTTGAGAGTAATTTGATCACAATACCATCTCTTCATCCGGCAACAAAGAGCCCAAAATTTCTGGAACTACATTGAGGTCTTCGTTCACCATGGCTACTTCCCCAACCTTAGCTTGATCTTGAAATTATTTTGTCGATGAGCAATAACCCACTAGCTCCATTCCTTACCCACTTATAAGTTTCGATGGAACGAAAGGGTGCCAAATTGATCCAACACTCTAAATCTCTTCTTCCTTTGGACAAATTTCCTTTGCAAAATAATCGGCGATCGCCTGATACTCGTACACCAATCCACCTCCAGTAACCCCTTACAACCTCAACAATCCAGTAACCTCCAAGGAATTCTCTTCTAACCAACTTCACCATATCGACTTGAGAATTCCAAATCAACTTAAACCTTCCACCGGTTGGGGAATTTCTCCAAGTAACAAGGGCCAACAAATAAAGCAAGCAAGCACATAGGAGCACATATTCCACATAATATAAAAGAAAGCGCACAAAACACTCGAATTAAATAATGCATGTATGTTCGTGATATGAATGCAATTGGTACCTCATACCGGGGTGTTGGAGTCGATCCCAATATCATGCTTCCTGCTCTCGAGAGCATAAGTGCATGCTTAAGTTCTTGGTCTTTGAGTTGCGGCTTAAAATCCCGATTTCTTATGAGGGCAACCATCCGCCACATGATCCTTCCTTCCACAAATGAGGCACAATCCCAATCTTCTCCGGTAATTATTGTACGTGTGTGTAGCACCCTAAATGAAAGGCACCACATCCCCCACACTAGGACCCGACACTTGTACGAAATGAAAGGTCCGTACACGCACCAAGTCAAAGCAAACGGGTGAGCACGAAAGAATGATTACATGAACGCTAACGAATAATGAAGCATGATTTATGATTTATGATAATGATAATGATTTATGAATACACGAGGTGGAGGAAGGAGATTGAAGCCTTACGCCGGGTTCACTAATGACCTAATGAACACTTTTAATTGAAATTGATTGTTATAATCCCATTAGTTGATTTTGTTCTTTTACCCACTTGGGGAAATCTTTTAAAACCTCTTTTGGGATTATAACTTGCATGTACATGATTTAAATTCTACCATATTATATATTTATACCCCACTTTTTATACCCACCTGTCTCCTATAGACTGAACCCGGATTAGTTTCAGTTGTGTTGTGCAGGTTTCCTTTTTTGAGTGCTAGGTGGGAGTTCGTGTCTTTTGATGTCTTGTTTAGGTTTAACACCTATTGTACACACACTCATATTTAATTTCTGTATTTTAATTTTCGACACATTTTAATTACTATTTTTGAGGCTGTGAAGGCCGTGTTGCACGTATTGAATTATTGTAGAGCCCGTGGCTCGATTTATGTTATGATATATATGTTTTATGCTTCCGTATTTTTGAGTGTGCTCTGATGCATGTGGTTATGTGGTTCAAGGGTTAGTCCCACCTAGCCTAGCGAGTGTGTGTTTTGTCCCCATTCACCTTGATTCAGATTCGGGCTTGGACTTCCATTTCATGACCGGGTCTGGGTCTTGGTACGGGAGATGTGACGTCATGCGCCGGGCGTTACATCCTTGAGTGGTATCAAAGCTTTGGGTTGCTAAACCTGGCTCTAGTGTCGTATTGAGTCAAGTTAAGTCGTTCGGCTTAGGAACAATTTGTCAATGTGATTGAATTTTTGCATTTCTAATGTGCTAACGTGCTTTAATTCCTAACTTGATTGGACTAATTACACTCCCATGCATCGAACTAAATAAACCATGCATATTTAGTATTTTATTTGATAGCATGCCTCCGAAGAGGAATCGTGATAGGTCGTCAGAACGTCGCCACCGACGTGATCGTATTCTTAGACCGCAAGAGCAACAAGCACAACCATCTCTTATGAATATGGGAAACTTCTTGGATGCTGTGTATAATTTCATGAAAGAACGACGAGCTCAAGCTCCACCACCACCACAACAACAATCGAATGAACCGTTTCAACAAAATCATCGGGATTCGCATGGGGTATTTTTCAGTTATAATCCCCCACGATTTTTTGGGTCTACGGATGATGCGATATTGGAAGGTTGGATGACTCGAATTGAGAGAATTTATGGTGTTCGATAGTTTACCATACAAGAGAAGGCTCAATTCGCCATTTTCCAATTGGATGGCGATGCGTATGATTGGTGGGAGCGGACAAAGAAAAAGTTGGAAGTCGATGGGGAAGAGATTACTTGGGAGGTATTCAAAAGGGAATTTCGGAAAACTTTTGTACCCGAGGTCGTGAGAGAATGCAAGGAGCAAGAGTTCATAGAATTGAAGCAAAAGGATCGAACCGTGGCATAATATCTCTCCATCTTTAATAGGCTAGGGAAATATACGCCTCACATCACCCAAAATGAGAAGAGAAAAGCTCGAAAGTTTGTCGTGGAATTAAGGCAAGATTTGAGGCATGGACAAGCCGGGCATAATTGCATCTCATTGCAGACACGGTACAATGAGCTTTGGAGCAAGAGAAGGAGTTCAAGAAGAAGGATTCGATTGCTAAACCACTTGAGAGCTAAGGATCGAGCTCGGATAAGAGGCCTATGTAACAAGCTACTCTACCGCTAAAGGGACCATTCAAGAAGCATAGGAATGGAAAACCGCATCCTCAAGCACCACCGGCATTACCGACTCCAAACGTGGATCATCGAGATAAATCTCTATGCTCACATTGTAGGGGACCGTCCTACACTGTGACACCCCGGTTCTCCAATCGACTGAACCGGCACCACGTGTTGATTCTTTGCATGCTTTAATTGTTTAATTTACCTTTTTTATTACTTTACGTGTTTATTTGCTTTTAATTCTGTGACTTCGCGCGTTGTGGGGCCCTAATTCCAACTCTTTAAGAGTTTAGGGGCCTTTTTGCAATTTTCTCTTCTAGGGCTCTTTTGATCATTTTTTAATTTGGATGAGAGTCCAACCCTTTTGACCCCTCCTGTTGTTCGGGCGATGAAAGGAGTCTGTAGACTCTAAGTTTGCCCAATTCTGACATCATTTGCTCGTTTTGCGGTCGTTTTACTCATTCGAATTCGGATCAAATATCCGGAAATCCCCGACCGACCAACCAGATTGTGCCACCTCACTCTCTCTCTACCGGCTCTCTCTCTACCGGCTCTCTCTCTCTTCGACCAAAACATGCACCCGATGTTTAAAAACACACACACACGTAACTTCTTCGTTTTTCGACGGATTTCGACGATCCAATAGTGGAAATCGATCATCTCGACGACGCCGACTCAACCGTATCAAGATCAAGACCTAAAATGTAGCAGTGGAGGAGATATCACCGATTTTCAGATGCGCGCGAGGTGAAGGACTGCCGCGGCTTCGCTGGCCATTTTTAACGTCTTCCGGCAGCCCTCCGGCGACATGCGCCGGCGACCCACAAAGCTGACTCCCTCGCACAACCAACTGATACGGCGGCGCACCCATCAGGCCACGGGCAGCGCCACACTCACCGCCTGAAGTTGAGGCAGTCGCGGCGGTGCTACTGTAGCGCAGCGGGTTCGCCGTTCCGACAACTTTTTCCGACGACCTAAGGTGGATTCCGACATTTCTCAGCCTCCTGAGTTCTTTTCCGGCAGTGGCGGGGTCCAAATGGCAGCGGAGAGTGGAGTTTTCCGGCAAGAAGGGTAGCGCGACTTCAAGCATTGTTTTGGAGCTTTTCCGGTGGGTTTCGGACTTTGGGGCCTTTACAAAAGTTGCTCGGAGGGACGTGATTGAGCTAACTAGGGTGGTGGCGGACCGAGAACCAACCGGCGGTGGTGGACCAGTGGTGAACCGGCCGGCACTGTTCGGGCGACTTTTTCCGGCAATTGCAATGGGGCTTTCGGAGTACTCGATACGAGCTTCGCAATGGTACGTTCGGATTTCATTTCTAATGCGCGGTTTTCATTTAATTTCGTTTCTTGGCCATGAGTTTCGTATTCATTTTTCTTCAATAGAATTTCGTATGTTTGTCTTTTTCTGAAATTGGTTGAGGGCTTTTGTTCATTAGGCCGAGACGTACGATCCTGTCCTTTCTTCGTGGTGAGTCCAACACCACTTTCGGTTCGTCAATCGGATGTCCGGTTGATTTGTTGTGATTTTTGGAAGTATTTGTATTTAATTTCATTAATTGTTATAATTGTTAATTCGATCTTGTACGCGCATGGGTTGGAATTATGAGTTGTGTTATATGTTGGAAATATGCTATAATATACGAAATAAGTGAGTCATGAATTAAGGATTTAATTGCCCCGTGTGTGCCACTTTGAATATTTGAAATGTTGTATTGATCGGAATGTAATTTGGTTGATGATTTGTTATTGTTGTTGGATTCCTTTCATGCCACTGGAACTTATGTCGTTGGATTAATGGATTGTTTTATAATTATGGAAAATGTTAATTTAAATCAACTTGAAGTGGTTAAACTAAATTAATTAAGGAAACGAATATGGTTATTTTATTTTGTAAAATTGAAACTTACGTTAATTAAAGTTTAACCTTAAGTTGAATTGGAATTAATATGTAACGTATTAATCGTTTGAAACTGAATGGTTCAATAATTTGCTTGAAGCATATAATATGTCTATTTGACTTAATTGTACTCTTATGATTTGGCTGGCAATGTGCACATTTATCTGAAACCATATGTTATGCATTTCATTTCTGTTTCCCCTAATTGCATTAATTGTGCACATAAACATGTCCCAACGTGCAACGTGATTTGATTGGCTTTTATGATAACTTGTTTATGTGATTTGAATATGAATTTGGATTCTGATTACGTGTTTGCATCTTTTACGTGCTTGAGCTTTGTCGTGCGTCTCTGTGGTTTTGGTTTGAGTCTGAGTCTTGTTTTTGGTGTACTCAGTCATTCAGGGGTTCTCCAGGGAGTGTCTGGCAGCTATTTGGGTTTAGTGGGTTGAGTGTTTGGCCCTACACACTCCAGACTCTACTTTCTTTGAGGTGAGGTTTAGGAATTTAGTATTAGTTAAAATGACCTACAACCCTATGTGCTCGTTTTTAAGCCTGCATTCGATTAATTTATTATATCTATATAATAAATATGTGTTTATACGATACGTGTATGATTTTGTTATATGTTGAAAAGTTTTGAAAATTATATGTACGAGCGTATGTAAACTTGAAACGTTTTGCAATGAGGCTTTGCTCCAAACCATGTGACTTCGCGGCAGCTTTGGATTTGGATGACACGAAGAGGTACGCTATAGCATATGCTAAGTTGTATGGTAAGGTATGCTTGATCAGGTGCGTAAGTTTTATGTTAAGTTACGATAAGTCTGTTAAGCGAGGTATGCCCTAAAATATGGGAATTCTATTACGATATGATACGATAAGTTACGATGGGCCCCAAAGTCTGCGAGTCAGGAAGCCCGAAATGGAAACGGGCCGTCGGGATAAGCCTCAGCGTAATCTCCATCTGTTACGTAAAAGACTGACCCGGATCTTACCAGGAGCTTTGGTTGAGCGATGGGAGCCTGAGGGTTTGAGCGTACGCGTTCCCCTCAACCGTACGGATGGTTAGGGTTGGTCGACCCTTCTATCACCAGAGAAGGTGAGACTGTTTTCCGATATGTTCTGTTCTGTTATGTTATGGAAGTTAGGGAAGACCCGTACTCGCCGGGTATATGTTCAGTTACGTTGCGTTGCGTTACGTTGATTATGAAATGGGATAGGAGTTTTTTTTACGTTTTTCTTTACGCTAAGTCTGATTTACAATAAGTTTAAGATACGTTTCTGAATAAGCTAAGATAAGTTTTTGAATAAGTTTAAGTTATATTTCTGAATAAGTATAAATTACGTATGAATTAAGTTTTGCTTTAAAATTGGTTTTGGTGTGCAAAACCCTAATCCCGGTTCATAGTCTTGGTTTTGATACGTGCTCTGCTCTCTATTATGTATAGTGTCAGTCAGTTAAGCCCCCTTACTCAGTCATGTTGTTTGGACTGATCCCTCTCTTTTTTCCCCTTTCAGTTTCAGGTGCTGGTTTTGGTTCGTGTTAAGCGGTTTCAAGTTGAGTCCTTAGTTCTGTCTGAGTCAGTTATGTCTTCTGTATTCTGATTATGCATTTCATACATTGTATTCGTTCTTATTGTAATTATGTAAGTTATGTCCAATCAGTGGCCGTGTCAGCTTTCTCGAATGTATTAAATATTATTCTCACAATTCGTTTGTATGTTTAAAAGAGGCCTGAGGAGCCCAAGTCTGCATGTGGTCGTATGTTTATTTCTTGTTGGCCCGTGGCCATTGCATGTGAGCGTGCGATTGTATGATTTGATGAGTTGTTATTCTTGGAACTTGTTGGTTTTTGTTATTCCGTATTTTGTATCGCTTCCGCATTTTAGTTTTGCATACTTCACTGTATGGGGTCTACGTACTGCCTAGCCTAGGTTTGGTCTTTATTTGTCACCCGTTCGCTTTGACTTGGTACGTGTGCGGACTTTTCCATTTCGTACACGTGTCGGGTCCTAGTGCGGGGGATGTGGTGCCTTTCGTTCAGGGTGCTACAAGTCCAAAGTGTTACCGTTAGAAGAAGTACAAGAAGTGGAAATGGAATCGAATCTTACCTTCGTACAGAAGACGATTAGGATCCCACTAGTTAAGGTGTTATGGAGAAGTGATAACGCGGAAGAGGCGACATGGAAAACGGAGGAAAAGATGAAAAGATTTCATCCCGAGTTGTTTCCGAACGATCAGTGAATCCGAGGATGGATTATTTTAAGGCGGAGAGGTTGTAATGCCCAGATCTTTCGGCCGTACAGGTATGACGTATGTGATACTATTTGTACATTTTAAATTTTCTTAAATATGTAATTACGTGATTTATTTTCGTATATTCTTTAATTTCTCTTATTTAGAATATTTGAATATTTGTGAATAATTGAGAATTTGTGAACTTGAATGTGTATTGAACTTCTTGCGCTTGAGTGTTAAGTTTGTGTACCGATTCTAATTGTTTTGAATTTGGAATTGTAACGCCCCAACCAGACTAGAACAAAGGCAGACGACGTCTCAACCCCCCGTACTAAAGTACCTCTCAAGTAACAGTGTGAGCCATCACTCAAGAACTACTTCAGCGAATGGCTATCTATCTTAGAACTATACATGTATAACTTGTCGCTATACAGCGGAAAATCAGAGTAATTTTAAACATTTCAAAACATGTGCGTGATGGCATGTAACAAGCATGTATAGAATGATCATGTAAGAGAGACTTATCAGAACAGAGCTTGTATTCAGGTAAGTATATCATATAAACATGTAAGAACCGATATAATGAAGTTCCAGGTACCGGTAACATATAAGCAGAAAGAGTAATATAAATATACTCAGGTTGTTCATAATAAACTGTAAAACAGCCATATAAGTAAGCAGGACACAAAATAGATTAATATTGTAAAGTCCTGACTTGACAAAAAGACCAATCTAGAGCTTCAAGATACCTCTAGACTGCGGCTGCGAGACCTGAAACCACGAGGCAAGAAAACGGGAGAGGTATTAGTCAAAAGGACTAAGTGAGGGAATACTTTAAAAGAAAGTATTGAAATGCAGAACTCTGAAAATGATTCAGAACCTTTGAAACCGAACTGTGAATGTGTAGAACTTAAACAAGTTCAAATGATAAAACTGTTTGAATGTGAATGCTATAAAGAATGCAAGTTTTCAAAACTCTTTCATGAATGCAATCACACGCACACACATATGCTGTAGATGGTTCATAGTTCCTTTTATAAAACGGGATAGGGTAAAGTGAACTTTCAAATATGAACCATCAATCCTTTAACAGAAATTTGCCCGCAAGCTAGGCTTCTCCATCCTCCTTCCAGAAAACATGATAAGGTAGAGTATCGGACCAGGATCAACAACAACTCCACATATAGTAGGATATCGGACCAAGGTCAACAATACTCGCATCGGACCAGGGTCAACAATAGCTCCACATATAGCAGGATATCGGACCAAGGTCAATAATACTCCACATGCACACACAAACATGCACCATCCTCCAACGGGTGTCACTTCGGGTAGCTAGCCCTCAGATACCTGTAAACATGTAATGGGAATAGATTTGCGGTCCATTCCCGAATAGATTGTCCTGACTTAACAAACCTCCTGTTAAAGTCGGTGTCAATTGTCAAGTGTGGCAGCCGGTATTGGTGATGTCGTTGGCGCTCACCTCCCGAGCATCACCTCTATAAATAATCGTCAGCCCAAACTGTAATTGTATGCTTGCATTAAAGAGTTAGTGGAGACTGGGATATCACCCCAGTATGCTTAACTATAAGAACTAAGACTCACACTAACCATGAATGCACATGAACATATGAAACAATTTCAGAACATGTAATCACAGGAGAGTAATACCATTTAGGAATTCAAGAAAGGTAACACAGAAAAGGGAACACCTTAGAGTGAGTTATCTTAATGTGAGACTATGATCTTACTATAACCGAGTAAGCTTTAATCAAATTATGAATCCCATCAAACACCTTAGGATAAGAAACAAGTCCACAAAAGAACCCACGTCTAGAAATCTCATTTTAGACCCAGGGTATGGAAAGTATAACTCCAAAAGTCTAGAAAGAAATCCCAAATTATGATTCAAATTCACTATACGAAATCACTATCCAAAAGTACTATTTAAGATTGCTGTTCAAGATTACTATTCAACAATCAGGTCAAACCCTTACACTAACACACACCCTAACACACACACGGGGACACACATACACACACGCACACCATGCACACACACTATACACACACCTTAATTCAATTATGATCTTGTTATAACGTACAGTTTAAGCTCATATTATTAACTCATGAGTGATCTACGTTATGAAGGGCATAACCGAGTGTCTAAGATGAATTATGAATCACTATTCTATCTTGGGTTATAACATGTGACACTAATTGAGGTGTGACATATGATCAAGCTCTAGTCCTTTAATCCATCATATATCATATGCTCATATCATAACTCAAGAACCATATAACAATGAGACAACATGTCACAACATAATTCATATCATATCAAGGTAATGTAACATGTAACATGTAACAATTTAATTCATGTGCCAACATGTAACAAGTTGTGACATATTAATTCATATATCACTAATCCATTAGCTAGCATGCTTGATCATAAATAAAATTCCATAATCATGCATCAATATCCATCATATATTAATCCTAGGACATGATCATAGCATATAACAAGGCATATCACAACATATTCAAGCACATAAGCACAACAATTCAAACATGTCACAAAATTCATAAAATAAATGCAGAAATTAAAATCCTATATATCTCAAGGAAGACCCTAAGACCCAAACTTGCATAATATAATAAGTGCATAAACTAAAACATTAAACTAAAGCATAAAATAAAGCACAAAATAAATAAAACAACTAACCTAAGGGGGGAGGGGGTGCTCAATCGGCAAGAGGGGGAAGAGAGGGAAAGAAAGGGTGTTGTTAGCACAACTTTGAGCGAGAAAATGAGAGCCACCAGCCCTCTATTTATAGCTGATGTCAAGCGCCTCACCTTGTTATAAAAGTATCTCCAAGGGTAGGACAGCAAATGGGTAAAACTTCTCATGGAAGCTTGAGAGCTTATGAAGCCAAAATGGGACTGCAGGGACTGTTTTGGTAATTTTGGGTTTAGGGGCTCGATTTTCAATGGCTGGAAATTAGCTCATGTCGTTGAGCATAAAATTACCTTCGAAATGACTATTAATTCGTCGAATTTCGATTTACGGTTTGAAAGATACGAACGTTTTAGTAAACGGAAAGTTTATGCCCTAAACTCGACTCAAGTGAAACACGACTTTCGTGAAAGATTTTCAAGCTAGGATCATTTCTAAAAATCAAGAAATAAATAAAGGAACGTTTTGAGTCCAATATCGACTATAAAATATTTTTCCGTTAAAAAGTTCAAAACGTAAAATGAATAGTAAAATCTCACGTACGAACGTACGGTTTAAAATCTTAAGCTAGGGTTTTGATAAAAAGTTGTAAACTATTTCTAAAATCATGAAATAGCTCAAGCAGTGAAAAACAGGAGAGAAAACATTTCGCGAATGAAAACCGCTTGTAGTTGCAATAGTAAATTAGGGTTTTTCATAAATGTTTTCAAATAAATGAAGCTAGGGAATGATTTTCAAGACAAGAATGATTTCAAAAGACTCGTCTCAACTCAAGGATCGATTCCACTATAAAATTTGGTCAGTAAGTTCCCAAAATGCCCTAATGGTTCAAGAAAGACTCTAGAAGCTTGGGAACCAAGTTCAAATGGTTGGAAAACATGTGAGAACCTCTAGGGTTCGGGTTACAATCTGGGCAAGATAGCTCGGGTTATAAATAGTAAACTGTATCAAAGGTCAACAAATCCCCCTTTAAGCATATCAAAACATATATGAGCACAGAGTTTCATGTAAGAATGCAATGCATGACTGTTTAAAAAGTTAGATCATAGTTTATAAACGCTTTACCAATGCCCGTAGCTTGTCCTTTTCTGCCAGACCCCATTTTGGACTGTTACAATCACCCTCCTTGAAGAGAATCTATCCTCAGATTCTTTTGCTGTCAGAGTAAACAAATCGGGGTGATATTTTCGAATTTCCTCTTTTGTTTCCCATGTTGCCTCATCATTTCCATTTCCTCTCCAAAGGACCTTTACCAAAGGAATCTCCCTATTCCTTAACTCCTAAAATTTTCTATCCAGAATCTCTGCAGGCTTCATCACATAAGTCATATTTGGCTCAAGCGGTATTTCCTCTACCGGCACAATCTCTGATTCATCAGTAAAGCACTATCGAAACTGCGACACATGAAAAACATTGTGCAAATCCAATCTATAGGTAGTTTCCCCAACTCTCTCTAGGATCTCAAACGGTCCAACATATCTCGGATTCAACTTTCCTCCTTTACCAATTTAGGTAAACCCTTTCCGTGGTGATGCTTTCAAAAACACTTTCTCTCCAAACTCAAATTCCAGATCCTTTCTGCGGCTATCAGCATACCTCTTCTGCCTATCCTGGGCAGCTCTCATATTTTGCTGAATGATCTGAATATTCTCAGTGGCTTCTCTTATCCACTTAGCAGAATTTACCCTTAACAGATCATCCTCGGTACATCTTGCTTTATCCAAATCCCAGTACAATGGCGATCTACATTTCCTTCCATACAGGACTTCATACGGTGCTGCCTTGATTGAAGCCTGATAGCTGTTATTGTATGCAAACTCCATGAGGGGTAGACACTCTTTCCAACTCTCCTGGAAGTCCAAAGCACAAGCTCTTAGCATATCCTCTAAAAATTTGATCATCTTTTCCGATTGACCATCTGTTTGAGGGTGCGCTGTAGTACTGAAATTCAAATTTGTATCTATCAAAACCTGAATTTCCTTCCACAATCGCAAAGTAAACTTTGGATCTCTATCAGTAACAATGTTGTTCAGGACTCCATGTAATCGCACAATCTCTTGAACATACAGCTTTGCCAATGAATTGTCTTTATCCGTCGTCTTGACCGGCAAAAAGTGCGCTGACTTCATGAGTCGGTCAATGATCACCCATATAATATCATATCCTCCTTTCACTTTGGGTAATCCAGGGACGAATCCATCGTGATCTTCTCCCACTTCTTAGTATGAATCGGCAATAGTTGTAACTTTTCACTTGATTTCTGGTGTTCAGCTTTCACTCTTTGATAAGTTATGCACATCTTGACATAGTTAGCTATGTCTTTCTTTATTCCGTTCCACCAGAAATGTGATATGACTTCTTGATACATCTTAGTCCCTCCAGGACGTATCGTATACTTTGTCTTGTGCGCCTCGTTGAGAATCTCCTTTCTCAACACAGTCGGTAAGCAAATACGGCCTTTGTACCTTAAAATCCTCTGCTTATCGACTTTGAACTTATCTCATCATCTTTTCCTTAGATGCGACACACTTCTTGATCCACTCATCGTTTTTTTGTGCTTCCAGAACTTGCTCCTTCAATGGTGATATCATTACAATATTTGCAATTCGAGTTTTGGTTATCACCTCCACTCTTTCTCTTCGATCAGTCTCAGGAATGACTGATATCTATGATACCTGAATCTTTCCGCTCAAAGCATCAGCGACAACGTTCACCTTGTCTGGATGATACTAGATAACGCAATCACAGTCTTCTAGAAACTCCGTCCATCTTCTCTGTCGCATATTCAACTCTTTCTGAGTATCAGAGTAATTTTAAACTTTTCAAAGCATGTGCGTGATGGCATGCAAACAAGCATGTACATGATGATCATGTAAGAGAGACTAATCAGAACAGAGCATGTAACGTGTAAGCATATCATATGAACATGTAAGAACCGATAAAATGTGGTTCGAAATATTGGTAGCATATAAGCAGAATGAGTATTATAAAAATACTCAGGTTGTTCAGAATGAATTGTAAAGCAGCCATCATAACATGTAGGACACAAAAAAGACTAATACTGTAAAGTCCTGACTTGACAAAATGACAATCTAGAGCTTCAAGATACCTCTAGACTGCGGCTGCGAGACCTGAAACCACGAGGCAAGAAAACGGGAGAGGT
>JBBMKE010093571.1:0-17009 GCA_037834125.1 Lippia alba | reverse complement strand
TTGAAAGTTCACTTTACCCTATCCCGTTTTATAAAGGAACTATGAACCATCTACAGCATATGTGTGTGCGTGTGATTACATTCATGAAAGAATTTTGAAAACTTGCATTCTTTTTAGCATTCGCATTCAAACAGTTTTACCACTTGAACTTGTATAAGTTCTACTTTCACAGTTCGGTTTTCAAAGGTTCTAAATCATTTCAAGTTCTATATTTTAATACTTTCTTTTAAAGTATTCCCTCACTTAGTCCTTTTGACTAATACCTTCCCCGTTTTCTTGCCTCATAGTTTTAGGTCTCGCAGTCGCAGTCTAGAGGTATCTTGAAGCTCTAGATTGTCATTTTGAGAAGTAAGGACTTTGCAGTATTAATCTATTTTGTGTCCTGCATACTTATATGGCTGCATTACAGTTTATTTTGAAAAACCTGAGTGTTTTTATATTACTCATTCTACTTATATGTTACCGATATCTGGAACTTTATTATATCGGTTCTTACATGTTTATATGATATGCTTACATGCTACATGCTCGTACATGACAAGTCTCTCTTACATGATCATTTTTTACATGCTTGTTTACATACCATCACACACATGTTTTGAAAAGTTTAAAATTACTCTATTTTTCTGCTGCATAGCCACAAGTTATTCATGTATAGTTCTGAGATAGAGAGTTGTTCGTTGAAGTAGTTCTTGAGTGATGGCTCACACCATTATTTGAAAGGTACTTTAGTGCGGGGGTTGAGACGTCACCTGCGTTTGTTCTAGTTTGGTTGGGGCTTTACATTAGCATTCCCGAAGGTATCGAAGGGTATGCCATGTACACCAATGCCTCGAAAGAGGGTTTGGGTCGTGTGTTGATGCAAAATGTAAAAGTAATCCCCTAAGCCTCTAGGAAATTGAAAGAGCATGAGAAGAACTATCCCACTCACGATCTCGAATTAACGACTGTAATGTTCGCTTTAGCTAAGTGGAGGCCCTATCTTTATGGGGTTTACTCGTTTACTCAGAAAGAGTTGAACAATAGACAACGGCGGTGGATGGAATTCATTGAAGGTTATGATTGTACGATAAATTACCATCCTAAAAAAGCTAATGTGGTTGCCGACGTGCTTAGTAAGAAAGCTAGATTGTCCAATTTGGAAGTGGAATCGATTAAGTTGAAGGCTCAGATTTCTAACATCACGGTTCAACCTGATCTTAAGAAGAGGTTATTTGAGGCTCTAAGGAATGATCCCGAAGCTCAGAAATTAGTGAGGAAAGCTAATGATGATCTGAAGTGTCCTTATGGGTTCGATGAGACAGGTTTCCTTAGGTTCAAGGATCGAGTTGTTGTAGGCGAGGAATTGAAAAAGGCGATTCTTGAGGAAGCACACAAGTCAGCTTATTCAATACATCTCGGAGAGAATAAAATGTACAAGGATCTTAAGCGATACTATTGGTGGAATGTGTGATCAACTTCGTGAGACAATGCTTGATTTGTCAATTGGTGAAGGCGGAACATCAAAAGCCACTCTGGCTACTTCAACCGCTATCTATTCTGGAATGGAAATGGCAACAAGTGGCTATAGATTTCGTAATGGGTTTACCGCGTGTAAAGGGTGGTCTGGATGCGATTTGGGTAATAGTGGACTGGTTAACTAAGTCGGCATATTTTCTTGTAATTCAGAGGACCGACAAAATGGAGAAGTTGGCTAAGAAGTATTGTAACGAGATTGTTAGACTCCATGGAGTACTGGTTAATATATTTTCTATAACAACATAAAAACCTGCCTATCGATATTGTCCACTTTGTGCAATCAGGATACCCCAGCCTTTTCTCATGGTTTTGTTCTTCCGAATGATGCCCAGCCCAAGAAAAGGCCTCAACAGAGAAGAGTTATCAACCTCCTTATAAGGCTAGCTTTGTTCTCCTCTTCTTCCGATATGGGACAAGCACTTTTAGCCTTACAATAAGCTGATAATATCGACAGACGAGTTTTTAGGCTCTTACAACTGGTATCAGAGCCTGTGCCGGAAGCTGGTATGCCAGCGAGGACGCTGGTCCCCTATGGGGGATGGATGTAATATATCGCATCACTTAGGTAGGAGAACGAAGTCCTCCTTATAAGTTGGATGGAAACCTATCTATGTGGATGCGTTTTGATCTATGGTCTCGCCCTGGCTCAAAAGCAAACCCGTGAGGCCATTTTGATTAAAGACGTGTAAAGCGGATAATATCTACATACTGGATCTGTCCTATACTGTTACAAATGGTATCAGAGCCGGGGCTCGGTCTGATGTGCCAGCGAGGATGCTGGGCCCTTATGGGGGGGTGGACTGTAAGGCTAAAAGTACTTGTCCCACATCGAAAGAAGAGGAGAATGAAACCTGCCTTATAAGGAGGTGGATACCTCTTTCCTATTGAGGCATTTTCCTAGGTTGGGCATCAGTCGAGAAGAACAAAACCATGAGGGAAGGACGGGGTATCCGAATTGCCCAAAGCGTACAATATCGACAGGCAGGTTTTCGGGCTGTTACAGTTTCGGATCGGAATCCAAGGTTCGCATCGAGGTTTTAGCAAGAGCTCCAAAAGAATTTAGGGATGAAGCTTAATTTTAGCACCGCCTTTCATCCTCAAACCGATGGAAAATCCGAGAGGTTGATTAAGTATTTGGAGGATATGTTGAGGTCGTGTGCTT
Source organism: Lippia alba (assembly GCA_037834125.1). Lineage (NCBI taxonomy): Eukaryota > Viridiplantae > Streptophyta > Magnoliopsida > Lamiales > Verbenaceae > Lippia > Lippia alba. The sequence goes on along the minus strand of JBBMKE010093571.1, from coordinate 14,329 downwards.
TGGATTTTAAGAGTTCTTGGGACCGTTGATCGAATTCACCTACAATAATAGCTACGAAGATTCGATCAAGATGCCACCATATGAAGCCCTTTATGGATGAAAATGTAGATCTCCTGTATTTTTCGATTTAAAGGAGTGGCATTGGACTAAGCAAGAGGGCGTGAAAAGAGGTGAGAACGAGGAACAACCCTCTAAGGTCGTGCAAGATGCAATTGATAAGGTTCCAATCATTCAACAAAGGATGAAGGCTGATCAAGATCGGTAAAAGACTTATGCCGATAAGAGGATAAAGGAATTAAATTTGAAGTGGGGGATAAGGTATTCCTAAAGGCGTCTCCAAGGAAAGGGTTCCCTAGAATTGGAAGAGGAGGAAAGTTAAACCTTGGTATTCAGGTCCGTTTTTTATTTTGGAAAAGATAGGGGGACGACCTATCGCTTAGATTTACCTCCAAATATGACCGGTATTCATAATGTCTTCCACGTATAGCAACTTTAAAAGTATTACCGGGATAAGTCCATGGTTTTTCTTTTAGAAGAAGTGGAGGAAGTTGAACTTGAGCCAAATCTCACCTTCGTGCAAAAGCTGATTAAGATTTTGGATCGAAAATTTTAAGAATTAAGGAATCGGCGAATCCCACTAGTTAAGGTTTTATGGAGAAGTGACAAAATGGAAGAAGCTACGTGGGAAACGGAGGAAAATATGAGAAACTACCATCCCGAGTAGTTTTCGGTCGATCAATGAATCCGAGGACGGATTCTTTTAAGACGGAGAGATCGCCCCAACTCTTCGGCCTTACATGTATGACGTATGTGTTTACCAACGTGCGCGAATTAATTGTTCATAAACACTTTGCATATTTTATTTTGATTATTTAAATGTCATATGTAAATTATTTGGAATTCCTTGAATATTTGAACTTATGTGATTACTTGAACTTCATGCTCTTAAGTGAATTATTTGCTCCTGTTCGTATTTGATCCAATTTCTAAATTTTGTGAAACTTGAACATGTTGGAGAATTATGTGTTATGATTATGCATATGTTCTCATTTCATATTTGCAGTTTTGTATGTTGTGGATTTGAATTTTATTTCGGTAGTTCGACCAAAACGGGGGCTAAAGAGTGTTTAGGGCACCTTTTGGTCCGGTCGACATATATTGAGCTCGGGAATTCAGATTCGAATTTTGTCAACTCCGTTGAGCTTGAATCGATGATTCAGACTCAATGAGACAAGCCTCATAAATTTCTAAAATTTCTAAGACCTCCAAAATTGACCGAATCGAGCCCCTTATGCTTTAAATGACAACAATTGAACTAAAAGGACCCATGTACCTACTCAACACACCTAGAACCTACCCCCTCAACCCTGGTCCACTTGGAGCTCACTTTCTCTCTTCCTCCATCAGCCTTACATGCACCACACTCCCCTTTTCCATACCAAAACATTCCAAGTCCAAGAAAAAATAAGAGAAAGAAGGCTCCCAACCTCAAACCTCCATTGTTGCCATCTCCAAGCTCAAGACCTTCATTTTTCTTGCATTCCTCTTCAAGGTAATTACATATTTGGATTCCTTGTGTTCTTGTGATCATTATATGGTAAATTTTGCTTGATCTCTCCATGCTATAAGCATGATTGGAAAATAGGTGAATAGTGAGGGTTTTGGGAAATTTTGATCTCTTGTATATATTTGAATCTTGTTGGGATTTTCATACTTCCTTGTTGTTCCTTGAAGTGTATTTATGATTATATGGACTCATATCACTTGGTAGTTTAATGAGGGAGAATATGCCATGAATGCTCTGAATGGGTTTGGGTGAATTTGGGTATTCCTTGTACTTTTCTTGGATTAATTGAGTCCATATGCATTTATAATGATATTTGATGCCTATCTTTGGAGTATTTATAAGTTCTTTTGTTGCTGGTTGAGTGGGGAAGGTTTTGCCATTAATGACTTTGTTGGGTTTGAATGGGATAGCATGAATAATTAGTTTGGTGCTCATTTTGTGCAAGATATGTGTTAGATAAATGATTTCTAGCATGAATGATCGTTTTAGCTTAGTTAAATCCCTTGAAACCTGGATCCCCTTCTCCCCACCTTTTTATGCATGAGTGATATATTGAAGTATGACTTGTAATTGTGTATCTTGATACCAAGAATGTGAATATGTAGATAATACGCACTCATGAATGCCATTTTGCCTAATTTGAACTCGTATGGCCGTTTTGCTCGAAATCTTTGATGTTTGGACTTGGATTTCACTTCTTGAATGCCTTTGGATGCCTTGATATTTTAATATATGAGTTTATGACTTCATGAAGGTATTTGGTATGAATTTGGAGTGTTCTTGCATGATCAAAGTTGGTTTTGCCGAATGGAAGTGAAAAATGGGATTTTTGGCCATTTGGGGTTTCCAAGGGCCTTGGGAATTTTGGCCAGGAAAACCCACGGCCGTTGATCTGAGGCTGCATAGTTGAATGCTACTACAATAGATCAACGGCTGTTGGTTTTTAAGGCATGAAAATCCACGGTCGTTGACTCCTTCCAGTGGCCCTCAGCCGTTTTTATGCGTTATTTTCTCGTTTCTCTTCACTCGTAAGGGTTTTTCCCACCCCTACCATGATCCTTATGTGTTCTTAGCTTATGGACTTGTGTAATTTGATATTTATGAGGGATTTATGATTCATATCGTTGTGATTTATGAAGATATATGCTCATATGGACCCGAACGCTTGAATTGAAGTATGAAACGCTTGAGTATGAGCCTTTAAGGCATTTATTGTGCACATGAACTTCTCCTTGGCATGAAATTACTTCTTATGCATCTTATATCACACTCATCTCATAGCCGAGCGTCTTATGTGGTCAGTTGAGTCTCACTTCACTTTTCTTGCACATATTTGGGTCATGTGGGAGACAGGCCGGTTCGTGAGGCTCTTCTTCTTTCTTTTACCTTAAAGGTGGGTTTCTCTACTATTAGATACTCCAACCCTATACGCATCCAATGTGTAAATTTTTAAGCCAAAAACTATATTATGTATATTTGAGTCTTTTGGAGTAAATGATTTCAAACGTTAAGCTTTTTTTTTATTTATGAAATCTACCTTATGTTTTAGCGAATTGATTGAATGCACTTTATGGGGGCCCTGGGACTTAGTGTGCGTGGTAATCTAGGAACGCAAGGGCCGATGGTGAACCCCTCATACTAGTTCCACCAAACTACAGCGTAACCAACCCGCTAGGAGGTTTGGCGGGGAAAAGGAACCGGGCTTTTGGGGTTTTATGGACCCCACTAGCCATCATGATTGGGTGGTTGAGCCTTGCAAACTCTTCCACCACCCGAAGAAGGAGATTATGAATTATGAACCATGATTTTCCACAAAAGACTAATGTATGACAACTTATGATTTATGATTATGAATTATGGATACACGAGAAGGGCGAAGGAGACTAAGCCTTACGTCGGGCTCACTTATAACCTATGAATTGAAATTGATTGTTATAATCCCGTTAGATGATTTGTTCTTTGGCCACTTGGGAAATATCTTGAAAACCTCTTTTGGGATTATAGCTCGCATGAATGTGATTTAAATTATGTGTTATATATACTTATGCCCTGTTTTTATACCCACAAGTCTCCTTTTGAACCCAGATCTTGTTCAGTTGTTTTGTGCAGGTCAGAGTGCTAGGTGGGAATACGAGTCTTGTGGAGTCTTGCATTAGTGTCTAGCACTTTCTTTTTGTCGTACAATCATATTTATTTATTTCTGTATTTATGTTATAGATACCTGCGGAGCTTTACATTATTATTTTGAGCCTGTGAAGGCATGTTATATGTATTATTTTTGCTAGAGCCTGTGGCTCCAATTGCTATGGTGATATGTAAATATTTATTCTTTCGCATCTTGTTGCTTAACTCTGATTCGTACTTAGTCTTGTTGGATTAATTGGTTCAAGGGTTAGTCCCACCTAGCCTAGCGAGTGTGTGTTATTCCCATTCGCTTTGATTCGGGTCGTGTATGGACTTCCATTTCATATGCGGGTCGAGTCTTAGTGCGGGGGATGTGGCGTTACACGCCGGGCACTACAGATCAGTGTTAAATCATAATATTAAAACTATTTATAGTCATCTTCAGGCTTGGTTGTGAATCACCATCCTCTGTGACTTGGCTGCTTTGTGAGTCTATGAATTCACAGCTTCTTTGATTGTGGCTTTGGCCCCCACAAAACTTAGAATGCACTTTTCTAGTTTGCCTTGGGATTTTAGTGGCCTTTTTCTTCTCCTTTTTATTGTTTTTGGACCTTTGCTCATCTTGGTCCATCCTCCAAGCCATCTTTGGTCTTCTAGCTCTTCTTCCAAAGTTTGGAGGAAGTGGAGGAATGTAACCAGTCTCCGTCCACATATCTGACTCATCCATAGGTATCAATGCATTTTGGTATACCCCGTTGTAAGTTTCTACAGTGTAGTAGGGGTTAACAAAGTCTTCAGGACCAAGCCTTTGTGCCTTAATAGCAGACAACCCATGTACACATGGTATACCATGCAACTGCCACCTCATACATGTACATGTTTGTTTACTCAAATCTGCACAAAACCTACTGCCATCATAGCATTCTAACTCATACATCTAGTTATTACTTTTTATAGGTATACAATTATTTTGCTTTGATTTTCTTTTCTCAATGATTTTCCTGATCTTACGTGGAACTTTTCTTCCCTCCTATTTTCTCTCACATGTATCCCTACACTCTTGCATTCTAGACATTGCATCTTTCCTAATCCACTCTAGCATGGTAATTATAGGCATCTCTCATGCCCCCCAAAATGACTAAATTGTAAGACTCGCAGAGATTATTAAGCAACAGGTCACACTTGGTTGATATATTAAAACCTGACCTATAATACATAATTAACAAACATAATCAGTATACATTGCATTCAAACAAGTAAGAATGATGTGAAAAAAAAGAATAAAAAGTGACAATGATGTACAGTGGTATAAAACTGACAGATAATACTCTAACAATGCATGTAAACAAGTATCAGTGATGTATAACGCAAAAAAAGTTAACATATGAAAAATATGACCTTGACCATTGACATACAGGTTTATCCTTAAACCACCGCACAACTGCAGGATCTAATGCTTCCATTGCATCCATTCTATACTTGAATTGTCTTTCTGTTGTTGTTCTTATTGCCTTCTATAGTGCAATTTTGAAATCCAATCCTTTGAATCCTAACATTAAAGTAAAGAAACGTAAGATAGGATATTACATCCAATGATATATAAGACATAATAGAATGTACATACCTGCTCTCTTCATATTGCCAAGTAAGTATCTTACACAGAACCTCTTTAGTGCGCCAGGGAATATTTGATCCAATGCAGGTATGAAACCTTTCTGCTTGTCTGACATAAATACATAAGATTCATCCCTTATGATACCTAGATCCTTATTTAATAGATTTAAGAACCAATTCCAATTCTCTTTGTTTTCAATGCCAACCACAGCCCAAGCTAAAGGATAAAAGTTATTACTAGGATCTATTCCAACGACAGTCAAAAGTATTCCTCCATGAGGCCCCTTCAAATGGCAACCATCCAGTCTAATTAGCTTTCTACAACCATCCATAAAACCCTTTTTCAATGCCTCAAAACAAATATAGAATTTCTTAAACTTGTAACATCCATTTGAGTTCCCATCTTCAGACAGTTTCATTATTATTGTGGATCCTGGATTTCTTGTCCTCAATGCATTAGCATAATCCCATAACCTAGCATATTGATCATCCACCATACCCTCAATTGCTTTTATTATTTTTCTCTTAGCCCTGTAAGCTTGATTTTTAGAGATATTAATCCCAAGTTGTCTCATAGCCTGCCTCTTCCAACCCTTTACCTTTCTAGTAGGGTCACTTCTAAAGGCATACTCATATTTTCTAGCTAACCATGTTGATTTGATATTCTTACAATGATAATCAGAGGCATATTTATGTTTTGCCTTGTATTCCCTCACAACATATTCATCTTCTGTATTTGACTTGACAAGGTTGATCCTCCATTGACAATTTGTACCTAGGCATTTAGCATAAACTCTTCTACCATCATTTTTCACTACCTTCAATCTCTTTTTAGTTATGATGGCATGAGAATGTACAAATTCAATTAATAACTTTTTATTAGCAAATACATACTCTAGGTGAAAACTAGGGTTCATCACATTTTCCTCATTAAAATAGTTCAATGTTTTCTCATTAGATTCCTTTTCACTATCAAATAAATCATCTGAGTCACTTACATCTGAGTCAGTTTCATCACTTGAAGAACTCCTTATTTTCACAGTGTTTGAATCAAAAATATCATCATCACAATCAGTGTCATCCCCATCACTATTCACGTGATAATCACTATCATCTAGTTCACTATCATTAGCTAAATCTAGATCGCTATCATTTATGCCATTGACACCCCAATCAGTGACACCCCCATCTACTACATCAGTTTTAATAGGTACAACTTGCACATTTTTACCAACATCAGTTTGAATAGGTACATCAGTTTGAATATCATTTTCAATTTCCATTGCAGTTGCATTTTGCACCTCAGTTTCAGCTTGTATTTCAGTTTCAGTTTCCAATTCTAATTCAGTTTGCCCCCTACAATATTAATATCACATTTACCAAAAACTCACCCACATCAACATGTTTTACAACTTGATCAAGATCAACCTGATTTTCAGTTTCATAGAAAACATATAATTTCATATCACAATTCCAAGATGTAATAAATGCACTCACGTCAGTCTTAAAAATCAATTCACTAAACTTGTGAAATTGATCAATCCTGTAAATCCTTGTGTTACCCTTTAATCCTATTGTACTCAACAACATCCTCAAAAGATCCAATGACAGATCATTAACTGGAACTCCCCTTAACTCTGCCTTATCCCCCAACATATGAAGCCTTAGATTTATCAACTAACCTAGCCCTATAGTGGATAAGAAAAATGAATTTTTTACTTGTAGATCATTCAAGAAAACCACAAAAAAACAAAAAGAATTATTTAATAATAGATTTAGAACCACAAAAGGAATAGCTTTGAATTTTTTTCACACATTTAATACACAGAACAACAATAAAGAACCGACAAAAACAAATTGGGGCAAAAAAAACACATATAATATATCTACAGCTTCGAATCTATCAAAAAAGCAAGAAAAAGTATGTTACCTGGAGCGACTTTTCTGATTTCTCGCACCATCTTCAAGTGCAACAGTTGTCTTCACCCACAACCATGATGCAATGTGCTTCCCATCAGAGCTCCCTTCACCCTCGACCCTCATCCTCCCTCTCAAAGCGCGAATGAATTAAAGGAAGGTTTTTCGTGTGAAGTTGGACAAATGCAGAATTTAAGTGAAGTGGCGACACAATTTTGCAAAGGTGATATCTCACAAACCACGATAAATATTAAGGTGATTACAATTTACGGTTGTTCTACACTCAAAAAAATTGTTTGAGTCAAAATTTCAGATCAATCAGAGGTGTTTTGCATAGGTAAAGTCTTTGTACCATGTAACAGGTGTTACCCAGTTTTCTGCAGGAACGCTATAACGGCCGTTAACCCGTCCAGATGCAAATTCCTGCGTGTTTCCAGTTGCAAAACCCACAAAAAACACACCTAAACATATAAAACAACAATAGAACACATCAAGGTATGTATATAAAGTAAAAATCAAGGATTTCAAGCCCTAATTCATGCCAAAATCGAACCTAAATGCAAGAGAAATTAAACAAGAGAAAATGTAACCATAAACATACCTTCAAATTTCCTTAAAGAGCATTAATGGTATCCTCATAAATACTCAACTACCAACTAAAATCAATAAATAGAAGTGAAAAGGGATGTCTTAGGAATATATATCATGCATCAAACTGAAATAATCACAAGGAAGCAAGCACACCCAAGAAATGAACTCAAACCCTTACTATTCTTCCAAATATCCCATACTCATTCAAATCTCCATCAAAGTCAACAAATAACCAGATGGACTTACATTTCAAGTTTGGAGCGAAATGGATGAGAAATGAGCTCTTGGGAAGAAGATGAATAATGGAATTCTTGGTGCTTCAAAAGGGGTTTGGTTGCTGCTTCTTTTTTCCTTACTTTTGTAGTGTGAAATGTAATGAGAATAGTGTTAGCTGATGGAGGTTAAGAGAGGGTCATATAGGTCCAAACCTTGCTCAATTTGGTTACGTATAGCTCAAGATATAGTTAAATTAGTGTAGAATGGTTATTTTAGGCGGGATGGCTTATTTTGGGTGGAATTCGAGGGTCCAAATGAGTTTAGAAAAATATGAGGCTTGTTCCATTAAACCCGAATCGTCGAAAAAAGTCTAATTGCGGTGACGGAATTCAAATCTGAATTCCCGAGCTCATGATATGTTACCCTGAACCAAAGGTGCGCTAAATGCTCTTTTGCCCCCGTTTTGGTCTCATTACCGAAATAAAATTCGTTAACACACAAAACAAACTTGAAAATATGAAACAATCACGTATATATGTTCATAACTTATAAATCTACAACATATCAACTTTTCATGAATTTTTAATATCAAATCATATGAGAATGAAGCGCGATCATTTCATATAAAAGCAAAACATTCAATAATTCACATAATCTCATATTCAAAAGATTTCAAATATTCATATAGTGACAATTAAATGTACGAAACACTTATGAACAATTATTTTACCCATATTGGTAGACACATACGTCATACCTGTACTGTTGAAAAGTTGGGGCGTCACAGAATATAAAAGGGTAAATTAGTTATTTCGCATCCAATGAATAAATAAAATTAGTATTCTACCAACATCAGAAATTTTTAGGGTTCGGCATGAAATTTTTTTGAAAACACAGGATTTTCTGTGTTAATTTTTGTAACACATAATTTTCTTGCCCATTTCACCTAAAATAGGGGGTATGGTGTAAATAACTCATTATATAGGTAAGTTACATGGTGATATTTAGGTTGGTCGAATAGGCAAGTCTTGATTCTTCAGATAAAATGTTTTGATGTGAGGTTCTTTGACAATTTTGCGGTAATATCTACATGTAGTAGTAGGCCTAACAATTGGTGGGGAATTCTCAAGCCATACACAAGTTCAAATAAAGTCCAAATATTTCATATTCTAAACTTATAGCGCCAGGTGCGTGACGCCACATCTCCCGTATCGAGACTCGACCCCGCGTATGAGATGGAGGCTCATACACGAGCAAAGTCAAGGCGAGTGGGGCACACTCGCTAGGCTAGGCGGAACTAACCATTAAACCATACAAATTACAAAAATAAGAAAACTCAGAGTTATGTAACAATAATGCGGAAGCTAAACCAATGTCACAAAACAAAGCGAGCCACAGGCTCGAATAACAAGTATCATACAATCCAAATATCAATGGCCTTCACAGCCTCAATAATTCAAATGCGCCAAGGGGTCCATAACATAAGTACAACGGCAAGTAAATATGAGTGTGTAAAGGAAATGCTAGACTCTATTACAAATTACAAGATTTGACCTCCCGCCTAGCACTCTTCAAAAGAGACCTACACAACACAACTGAAACAAAATAGGGTTCATTCTATAGGAGACCGGTGGGTATAAAATGGGGCATAAGTATATAGTACGAAGGAAAGTAACAAGCACATGCAAGCAATAATCCCATATGAGGTTTAGAGAATATTTTCCAAGTGGGCAAAACCAAAGAGTCAAGGCTTGGGATTATAACTATCCAATTCATTTCAATAAAAGATTTATGGCTCAATGAGTGTGGGCATGTGCAATTCTCCAACCTTCACCACATGTAGCATTAACAAGCGTTTATTCATTATCATGTAAACATTCATTCTATTCCATTATCATTTATCATTAGACATGATCGTTTGGGCAATCCTTGTACCGGTATTCCCGCACGATGCATAAAATAGTTCCAACCTTCTTCCTTCGGGTGATGGTTTGGATAGCCAGCCTTCTTCATCCATGACATTATAGTTTGTGGGGTCCATGAAACCCCAACAAGCTCAGTTAGCCTTTCTTCATTGAATCTCCTCAACGAAGTTGGTAATTGCCGTCAATCATTATAGGACTAGCACATGGGATCACCGTCGGCCCTTGCCTCCCCGGATCGCCACATATACCAATTTCCTGGGCCCCATTAAGTGCATTCTGATCCAATACTCGCCAAAACATTTACTCAGGAGACATTAAAGAAAAGCTTTACATTTGAAAACCATTTACTCTTAAAAGGACTATATATACGTATAGTAGATTTTGGCTCAAAGCTTTACACATTGGAGATAGGTATAGGGTTTAGATAGCTAATAGTAGAGAAAACCCACCTTCAAAGCAAAAGAATGGCACAAGAACCTCAAGGACCGGTCTCGTCTCCGTCCGTACCACAATCTGTGCAAAAGAGCTAGTGTGAGATCAATATGACCAAATTTGACACACGACGATGCATTGCTTATGATATGAAATGCATAAGGTGGAGTAAGTTATGGACATGTTCACGTGCATAATCAATGTAACTAGGAGCACCCGACATGTGTCTCAAGTAATCCTCAAAGAGGCCATTCAATCATTCATGTCCATACTCAAGTAAGAGGTGTAAACCTTAAGGTAAGGAGATCCATTGGGTCAATTAGCAAGTATGCCATATAATTCAACAAGTTTCAAAGTATATTAATCATAAAAGAAATAAAAAGAAGTAACGAGAAGTCATAGAATGGCAAGAGAAACATCTCATAGCTACCTACTCAGGTGACACAACCATGTTATGTTTTCAAAGGGTTTGGACAAGGCTGTGTCCGAATATTTTGGGATTTTTAGGCATGTTGCAAAACTCCAACATGGTCGTGTTCATTTTGCACTGAACACGGACACGACCATGTCTGATTTTTTTTGGAAATTTTATCAAAATGCGAGGGTCCGACACACGGCTGTTTCCATTTTTAGTTATAACCTGACACGACCGTGTTGGCCTTCATTTTTAGAAAAATAAATGAACCAACAACCCTGTTTTTGCGAAATTGAAGAGTGAAATGAGGCGAGCAGCTCTAAGGCATTCTCAAGCAACAAATTGAGCAACAAATGCATACAAGTACATGAACAATCATCTCTAAGATTCAAATATTCAAAGGAAAGAAGAAAATGCACATATCTTCAAGCTTAAGAAACCTAAGTTCATTAATGGCAACACATTGATTCCTCAACTACCAAGAAATACAAGTCCTTAAATGTATTAAATTAGCTCAAGAGAACACATTACAAGTTATGGAATCAAAGATAAAGGAAAAGAGACAACATTAATCTTGTCTTCAAGCCTTAGTTATATAATTCTCAATTCATACCACATGATGCTACCATATAAATCACCAAACTCATGGAAGAAAGGAAGTACAAGAACATGAATTACAAGAAACCCACTTTATCTTGTAGGATTGAAGCTAGAAGAAATCAAACCTTGAGCTTGAGGGTGCAAAAATCGTGGAAATGGAGTTGGAGCTTCTCCTACCTCTTTTCTCCCTTGGGAAATGTTTGAAAGGGGGTGGGGGAAAGAGATGACTGAGTTTTGAGTGAAATGTTTTAGGTAGGGTCAAAGAGAAAAGTAAAAAACTAATTAGTTTGTCTCCAAGTGGCATATAAAAGTGTACTGTGTTTATAGAACTAAATTTGGGTCGTTCGGGTTCGAAACGAAGTCAAAATGTAACACTACGATTTTTTGAACGTCGAAGATTACACCACGTGTCCACTTCTTTTGTGTTTAATTACGTGATTATGTGATTTTGTGTTTTGCATGGCCCTATTTTTAACTCTATAAGAGATTAGGGGCTTGTTTATAATTTTCTCTTTTTAGGGGTTTTTCGATCATTTTTTTTAGATCGAGATTTTGACCTCTTCGACCCCTTCAACGCATTTGGGGCATCGAAACGAGTCCGTAGAATCTAAGTTTGCTTGTGACACCCCATTTGTTCACACAGGTTTATCACGAGAGAGTTTAAATTTATGCAATTATGTGATTTAATCAACTTTAAATCAGATAATTCGAATAAATGGAATGAGATAAAATTTGAATTCCTGCATGACAACTTCGGGAATAATTATAATAATTGGACTTTAATGTGAAATAGGACTTGGGCCTATTTTGGTTAAGGAGCCTAATTTAATTTAGGCGGGTTTTGGGGTCACTCGGACCGATGCGAGCTCGGGAATTTGAATTCAAATTCCGAGACCAGTAATTGAGTTGTTTCATACATTCGGCCCAATTAAATTTATTTCATAACCTGGAACCTTCTATTTATCCGGTTTACTTAACTCGGGAGTCATTTGGTTTGATTCTTAAATTTGACATAAAATTGAGACCTACCTACCACATAAATATCCTAGATCCCCTTCTCATTTCCTTTTGATTTCAAACATTTAAAACCTCACATAAGGGAGAGACAATGGAGAGCTTCAAGTGAAGATCAAGGCAAGAGACCCATCTTCTTCCAAGAGCTCGCATCTCTCGTAATCTTCTGTCCTTAGTGATTCAAGGTTAGATTCGTATTTATTTACCGATTCAATTCATGTATATGCTTGAGTTTTGGTTGTTTGGAGAAATTATGTGAAAATAGAATTTAAGCCCCCAACTTGGTTATATGAGGGAATTGATGGATTATTGAGCATGCTTTAATGTTCAGAATGTTTCCTATATGCCTATGTTACTGCAATTCGTGTATGAAGCTTTGATTTGCTTGAATCCAGGTTGAATGCTTGAATTTCATACGAAATGGATTTGTGAGTTTTGAGGCAAAAACCTTCTTAAACTTTGGGGTTTTGATGTTTGAGTGTCTAGCATGATTTATGTGAGAATATATGTGTTTGGGTGTTGATTTGTGAGATTTGGAATGGTTGGAATCGGACTTAGGAAGCCATGGTTGAGAATTCTCATAGCTTTCCCGAGGAAGAAGAATACATATTCCAGTTCTGGACCCGGAACAGCCCTTCCCGTTTTGGCATTGAAGCCGGAATGGCCGTTCTAGTGGTGATGACGTCAGCCCGTGCCTGGGAATGGCTGTTCCCAGGTAAGGTATGGGTGGGAACGGTGGCAGTTTTCGTGGAAAGGACCGTTCCCATGCTTCTCCTTGCCTGGGAATTGTGTGTTGTTTTATGTTTTGTTTTCGCATGTGTTTGATTTATTTGAGTTGATCCGTGATTTATATGCTTCGGTATTGATTCTAATGTATTTCTAAACCTTTTTATTTACTTATGAAGCATGATTTGTCGAATTATGTGAAATTATGCTATGTGATCAACTTGTTCATCTCATATTCATCTCACATCTCATTAATACTTGCAAGTCGTGCGTCTTGTGGTTCATATAGAGTCTAAGTGTGTTCTGTTGGTTTTGTTCAGAGTTTGAGGAGTCGGGTGATCCCGTAGTTTGAGTGTTCCTATACACTCCAGACTCTACTTCTTCGAGGTGAGGTTTAGGTTTGTATAGCGGGAACCTATAGCCTTTATGTGTTGTTTTCCAATCTCTGCATGTGAATATACAATACTATGATCTATGTACATGTTGGATATGATATGTTTACGATCTTGTGATACACCTTTGGGTTCTGAAATTATGTATGTTGGTATATGTAAGCCATTCTGGAAAAATTATGATACGTATGATATGATATGGTATGTAGCGAGGTATGGCCATGAAATATTGGTATTTGTATGTTATGTTATATATGTGGATCTGAAGAGCTGCGGGTAAGGAGTCCTTGGAACGGCAAGGACCGTCAGGATTATACCTGTGCGTAGTTCCATTTGAGGTACCTTCACATGACCCATGCTATAAGGAAGGTGTGGTATTCTTGAGCCTTCGGCCTAAGGGCCGGAGAGGGCACATCTGGGTTCGCAACCCCTTGTGAGTATGTATGTATGGATGGTTGGGCTGGCAGGCTCTCCATCAAACCGGTGTTGAGGTTGGATTGATTATGTATTTCTGTTAACGTATGATTTGAGATGGTGATGGATTTGAGCTCGTACTCGTCGAGCATATGCTACGTTGTGTATGTGAAATCTTGAAACGTGATAGGTGCTTTCTAAACTGTTTACGAACTTATATTTATTTTGGGTATTTTCTACTGTTTTGGTATGTAAAACCCTAGCCCCGGTTCATGATTCCAACCTTAATTTATGTGCTTTGCTCTATATATATGTGGGTGTGCATTAGCCCCCTCACTCAGTCAGTTGACTGACACTTCCTATCGTTTGTTTTTCAGTGACA
>JBBMKE010093570.1:0-29034 GCA_037834125.1 Lippia alba | reverse complement strand
GATAGATAGATAGATATATGCCGTGTCGGAGCCGTGTCGTGTCCTAAAATTTTAAAAAAATCCGTGTCGCCGTGTCCGTATCGTGTCATGTCCGTGTCGCTGTGTCCGTGTCCGTGCATCATAGATATTATTCCTTGTACTATGATATATAGACACCTAATAAAAATATTAGGAAAAATCTCATATTTTGTCCCATACATAATTAACTCAAATCTACTTTTGGTTCCAATCATTACAGGATTCTCACTTTTGGTCTCAAATATTTCAAAAAATCTCAACTTTAGTCCCCCATTAACCATTCCGTCATTTAACTAACGATTGACCCACATGTCCATTTAGAACATGTTAAATCAGCATTATATACCATTATGGGGGAAAATTTCACTCAGATACCATAGCCCTAAACTAGAGAAATTACATATCATACACCACATTTTCAACTTAGATAAAGCCCCTAAACCTGCTGGAATTTTACATGAAAGAAGATTGACAGAGACACCAAAAAAGAAAAAAATCACATAGCTACAGATCTTGATTCTCTAGCGCAGCATTTGGACCTCTTCACACATCTGTCTCTGCTCTAAACAATAAGGAGCAAGAAGTCTCTAGTTCATGGCAGGGTCTTTCAAACAAAAAGCCCACAACCTCCAGCAATGTTGAAGCAATTATAGAACCTTCTTCCATATATAGTTCTCTTTCGTCCATGAAGTTCGCAATGCAGCCCTCCTCCCACAAAAGCAAAAGACATCTTCATTAACCCCCGTCGCAGCGTTGCCTCCGTCGTCATCTTCAATTCTCTCCAAGGTTCGCCGTGTATGGTGAATATTGTAAGAGTTGGGTGGGCAAGAACCAATTTTAGGGTTTCTAAGTGAGATTTTCCCCCAAAATGGTATATAATGTTGATTTAACGTGTTTTAAATGGATATGTGGGAACAACCGTTAATCAAATGACGGAATGGTTATGGGAGGGCTAATGTTGAGATTTTTTTTGCAATATTTGGGACAAAAGTGAGAATCGTGTAATGATTGGGACTAAAAGTAGATTTGGGTTAATGTATGGGGCCAAAAATGAGATTTTCCCAAAATATTATTTTGTTGTGTCGTTTCATGTGTAACATCGTTTTCAATACTCTTCACGTAGAAAATTTTTTTTCAAAAAAGTTGTGTCACGATATTTATGTCGTCATATCGGTATCCATGCCTCATGTTCATTTATTTATTTGATGTGGAACAAGTTAAGACCCCAATTTTGTTTCATATTTTCTTGATAATACATATATCGCATATATTCATTGTATGTTCCTCATTGAAATGCATCCCTTTTCAATGCTCACCCCTTTCATCAGCTAATTGTGGCGTAGGTGGAGAAGGAAGCTTGTTGCAATTTAGCGGCGTTGGTGTTATGTAGCGAAAAAAACTTTAGTGATCTAGTCCCGAAACTTACTCTTGGTTCTCTTTTGGCTACTTGTAGCAAAAAAGTTGAATCCCCAATCCTAACGAAACCCTACACCTCGGCCCGGTAAAGCCTTTTGGCTCCTTCTCAAGCTCACAAGTGGTGTCGTCAACTACGTAAAAATATTGGACACGCCCATATTATGGCATCCAATTGTAGGACTGTACGTCGTGCACGGCATGTGATCTTGAGAAATTATGCTAAGGAATGACTTCATCGATGCGATAATACCTAGCGCTCTTTCTTGTCTTGCCCCAATCTCAGGCAGGACGGCAACATTTCCAAAATTCAAACAAAATCGAAACAAGAATCAAAGCCTACCTCGTCTTGAGTTTGAATCATGTAGATTAAGGGGTTAGCCTTTGAGAGAGTTTGAGAGAGAAATAGGAAGAGAGTTTGATTACTACTAGTACTAATATTAAAAGAGAGCGGGACAAATAGAGACCACTTGATTTTTTTTATGTTTATTTATTTATTTATTATTTTTATCTATTTTTTATTATTTATTTATTTTATCAATCCAACAATATGATTTTAATTTTTTTTCTCTCTCTTCACTTTAGTTCTTTATATGATTATTATCTTTTTCCAAATATAGCGTCAGTTGATGAATCATTCTTTTATATTATATATTTATTTATCATAATTTAATAATTATAACTATATATTTACATAAAATTTAGTTTTAATATATTTAAATAATAAAATTTATTTATTAGTACATGAGTGAGCGAAAAATTACTTTAACTATTATGGCCGAGTTTACTTTAGGGGTTTGCAAACCATCGAAAAACAGTTAAAAAATATAAAAATTTTGGGTATTTACACAGATTTCTTTTTAATTTAATTGATAACTTTTCGTTTATATAGTCTTAAATTCTTTTATTTTTACTTTTCTATTTTATAGTCATTATCTTTCCATGTTTGTCTTATCATGTTTCACTTATATCTAAATAATCTATGATATTAAATTAATTTAATTTCACATTCATAAACAGATAATACTAATAGAATATTCATAAACATAATAACAGAAAATCTACAAAAAGATCATATATACAATATATTCTATCAAATACTGAATAGTATTACTTCAAACTTTTACTAACTAAGATCATATATACAATATCTTCTATCAAATACGTAATAGTATTACTGCAAACTTTTACCAACTATATTAATGTGTCCTAGAAGAAAAGTAAATAAAATTAAGTGGAAAAGAAAGTGGAAATTTTTTTGAGCGAAATTATCTCCAAAAGAAAAACGTGACATCTAGATATGAGAAAAAAGAGGGTATTAGGGTAAAAACACTCTCCCAAAGAAAGCTGGTTATTTAGAGCTACTTTCAACCAAGATTATATATCCAGTTTTTTCCATCCTTATCTCTGGGCTCCAAGAAAAGAACAGATTTCTTTTCTATTAAAATAAAGACTAGAATATGGGTATTTATTTTACCAAATCCACTTATTCGGTTAAAGTAAACTCGCACTAAATATATATCATATATTATATATATATAATATTTTTGTTAGGAAAGATAGAGATTAGGTCCCTAATTGTCCGGGACTGTATATATCTTAGTTTGGTAGGTTACCTAGTCTAACCAGACTCTTGTATTATTTAATGTATAGATGTTATGTATTGCGATGTACAGAAATCACATTCAGTAAATCAATAAACACAGTTTTCTCCCAAACCTATGGCTTCTAATAATTCCAACATGGTATCAGAGCGGGCGACGATCCATTAACGGATTTGAGCCTTGCTTATCACATGCCCATACCATGTTTTACAGCCATTGCAGAAGATAGTAGCTCAGCCAGTACCGGCAAGGAATCGCAGCAGCCCGCCGATTCCTTGGCCGCTCAATTATCCAGTTTGATTCAAAATTTGCAGCCAATCGAAAATCAACCAAATCAGCCATCTATTTCTCAGTCAGTTTCAATTAACATCAAGCTAAACGAGTTCAACTACTCGATATGGTCTCGATTGATACGTATGACAATCGGGGGAAGGGGGAGATTGAGTCATCTTACCGGAGTTCCACCTCCACCAGCGGCGGCGGAACCAACTTACACTCAGTGGGAGCAAACGGACTTAGTCGTATGCTCGTGGCTCCTTGACAATGTGGAGCAGAATCTGGTAGCCAATTTTATAGAATATCCCATGGAAAAAGTGCTATGGGACGGATTACAGGCAACATACGGCCATGGTGGAGATAACTTTCAGATATACGACCTCACAGTCCGGGCACACAGCATGAAGCAGGGAAGAGACACAATCGAACAATTTTACAGTAGCTTGCAGAGGATTTGGAGGGAGATAGAGGTCCGAGACCCAAATCTCATGACTTGTGAGAAGGATATTGTGACTTTTAATCGCCTCAGATCCGAAAGCCGCCTCTTTCAATTTCTCACCGGGGTAGATGATCGCTTTGACACTGAAAGACGGGATCTTTTGAAAGAAAACCCCTTACCAACAGTAGAGAAAGAATATGCCACCATCCGGTGAGAATCCACAAGGCAAGAAATTATGAGCGCAGATCGGACATCATCATCAGCGGGCATCTCTGAAATCGGTACAGGTCTTGTCGCACGACATCAGCCACATCGGGGACCTATATCGACTTCATGTCGGACAACTCCAAATTCAAATCGAAGCCACCATACCAGAATTCTGTCGCCACCACCCAATCAGTCATCTATGGCGATCGAACTGCCCAAAATGTGATAAATGTGGCCGAATCGGACACAATAAAGAGGGTTGCTACGAGATAATTGGATTTCCGGAGGGATGGCGGCGACGCGACGGAGTCATGTAGGGCTACGGTCGAGCAAAACTAATGGCTGGTGGAGGAATAGGTCAGACATAACAGAAAATCGCGATGGAGACATCAACTCCGATGTCCGGTGTCACGACAGGGGTGGCGGCGCCGACGACCAGCGTTGCGACAGGGATGACAGCTCGTGTGGTCGGAGTGAGGACAAAGAGAGGAGGAAAGTCTGAGTCGGCGGTGGATGATGCAAATGAAGGAAAATGAAGTCAATTAGGTATTTGTAAAAATGGAACAGAATTACAAGTATACCCCCCCACGTGTACTTCCATTCTTTTTAATTCCAATATATCACCATTTGTTTCTTTATGTAATAATGTAACACATGACATAGACATTCTGGAACAAAGTGGTTCTATGAGTACAAGTGTTAATAGTAGTGGTACAGGGGCGGCTCTACTCACAGAAAATGAACATAAAACCAAGAGTGCCCGATGGCTCTTTGACTGTGGTGCATCCGACACTATGACGTACGATCCAAAAGATTTCTCTAATAGCACCTATCCCAACAGGACAACAATGTAGAATGCTACTAGTGGTGTCGTTCCAGTTCATGGATCGGGGACTATCGCAATTTCCCCGAGTGTGAAATTAAATAATTGTCTCTATGTGCCTGATCTTTTTTGTAAATTATTATCTATTAGTCATGTGACCAAAGAACTTAACTGTATGGTTTTGATGTATCCCACCTTCTGTTTATTACAGGATATTCGGTCGGGGAGAGTGATTGGGCGTGGTATTGAGAAAGATGGACTGTATTATGTGGACGAGGTGTCTCAACACGGAACTGTAGCGCTTGCTCACGGGACCATGGAACGCCAACAGTAGTTGTGGCACCGGAGATTGGGGCATCCGTCCTTAGGGTATCTGCAATCTTTCTTTCCTAATATTTTTGATATTTTGTGTTGTTTGTTGATGACTGTTCACGAATGGTATGGGTTTATTTTCTAAAGAATAAATCAGATGTCCCACTTAAGTTCATAGAATTCTATAAAATGGTACAAACGCAGTTTAATTCTAAAATCAAGGTTCTCAGGTCTGATAATGGGGGGTATTTGTCAACTCAGCTCTCAAACAGTTTTTTCGGGATAATAGGTTGATTCATCAAACTTCTTGCCCAAACACCCCACAGCAAAACGGGATTACAGAACGAAAAAACCGACAACTCCTAGAAATGACTAGGGCTCTCATGCTAGAATCGCACTGCCCAAAATATCTCTGGCCTGAAGGTATTGCCACTTCCGTTTATCTTGTTAACCGCCTGCCAACCAAAGCCCTTAATCTTGAAACTCCCTTACAGTTTTTGGGAAAACAAGTTAGTATACCATCACAATTGGTCCTTCAGCCACGAGTTTTTGGGTGTTCAGTGTTTGTCCATCTTCCTAAAGTGGATAGGACTAAGTTAGATCCCTGTTCTCTTAAGTGTGTCTTTGTTGGGTACGGGGTTAATCAGAAGGGGTATCAATGTTATCATCCACCTATCCGACGTCTGTACACAACCATAGATTGCGATTTTCTTAAAACAGAATACATCTTTACCCAATCTAGTGTTCAGGGGGAGAATCAGCAGTAGCAGAGAGATCCAGTAGGCTGGATCACACCACTTTGGTCCACCACAGTCCCACAAGAGCAAGTAGGCGGAACCACCGAGCAGGCCCGACACACGGTACAGTCTATCACCCCGAGACCACCTCCGACCGATATCCCTGAGGTACGTGGTTGTAGTTCTATTGATAACAATGTATTCCCTGGATTTTTTGAAGCTAACAATACAGGTCAGGAGGATGATACAGTTTTTGAGAATTAGGCTCAGGGGGAGACGTCTGCAGAACTGGAGAACATATATGTGTTACCTCCAAGGGTGAATCGGGGAGTTCCCCCAAAACGATATGAACCAGAACATGTGCACAGACCCCCTAAGTACCCAATAGCCGATTTGGCTAAAGGGAACTTGTCCCAGCAGGCACAAGCATATGTCGTCTCAGTATATTCCACTCATGTTCCGACCAGAATAGAAGAGACACTTACAGATGATAGGTGGGTTCAGGCAATTGAAACCGAGATGGATGCTTTGAAGAAAAATAACACATGGGAGAGATGTACACTACCTAGTGGAAAGAAAGTAGTCGGTTGCAGGTGGGTATTCACAGTGAAACATCGGGCAGATGGAAGTATTGAACGATATAAGGCCAGACTAGTAGCAAAGGAATACACACAGACATATGGGATTGACTACTCAGAGACATTCTCCCCGGTCGCCAAGATTGATACAATCAGAGTTTTGTTCTCAGTGGCAGCCAACTGGGAATGGCCATTACATCAGTTTGACGTAAAGAATGCATTCCTTCATGGGGATCTCGAAGAGGAAGTTTACATGGAACCTCCACCAGGTTTCACCAGAGATTATAAACATGGGCAAGTGTGCAGGTTGAGGAAGGCACTGTACGGTCTCAAACAGTCGCCCAGAGCATGGTTCGGGAGGTTCACAATTGCGATAAAGAAATATGGGTACCATCAGAGGAATTCCAATCATACCTTATTTCTCAAGAGGCGAGAAGGATTAGTTACGTGTCTTATCATTTATGTAGATGATATGATTACTACAGGAGATGATTCAGAGGAGATTGCACACCTCTGGGAGAACCTGTTTACTGAATTTGAAATGAAAGATTTAGGAGAATTGAAGTATTTCCTAGGGATTGAGGTGTTGAGATCGAAATAGGGACTCTTCATATCACAACAGAAGTTTGTACTTGATCTTCTGGCAGAAGTTGGGTTACTAGAGTGTAAGCCCGCAGACACCCTTATGGTTGCTAATTGCGGGTTAAAAGTAGTGGAAGGAGCAGAAGAAACAGATAAGGGACAGTATCAATGGCTAGTTGGTAAATTGATCTACCTAGCACACACTCGGCCTGATGTGGCATATGCAGTAGGAGTACTAAGTCAGTTCATGTACCGACCTCAGAAAGATCATATGGAGGCGGCAATCAGGGTGTGTCGGTATCTAAAAGGGAACCCGGGAAGAGGTGTACTATATCAGAAGCATGGACACCTCGATATTGAAGCTTACACAGATGCAGATTGGGCAGGAAATCCAGTGGATAGACGGTCAACCTCCGGATACCTTACGTTGGTGGGAGAAAATCTAGTGACTTGGAAGAGTAAGAAGCAGAAAGTAGTAGCCCTATAAAGTGTAGAAGCTGAGTTTCGTGGGATTGCACGTGGGCTGACCAAGATACTGTGGCTCAGGAAGTTATTGGCAGAGATTGGCTTCCCAGCACAAAGAGCTTGTAAATTGAGATGTGATAACAGAGCAGCTATCAGCATATCAGGGAATCCAGTTCACCACGATCGAGCTAAACACATTGAAGTTGGCAGGCACTTCATCAAGGAGAAACTAGAGGGAGGAGTGATTGATCTTCCATTCGTGAGATCCGAAGACCAACTGGCAAATATACTCATAAAAGCTGTGAACGACAGGATATTCAGTGAAGTCTTGAGCAAGTTGAGTATCGTCGATCCGATACTCGACTTGAGGGGGAGTCTTAGGAATGATAGAGATTAGGTCCCTAATTGTCCGGGACTGTATATATCTTAGTTTGGTAGGTTACCTAGTCTAACGGACTCTTGTATTATTTAATGTATCTGTATTATGTATTACGATGTACAGAAATCACATTCAGTAAATCAATAAACACAGTTTTCTCACAAACCTATGGCTTCTAATAATTCCAACAAATTTTATTAATTATATATGGTCCAATGTTATATTATGGAAATGTACATTCATATGTGATATGTCATATAGACTAGATTTGTAACACCCCGGGTTTTGGGTCCTAGAAAAAATAAGATTAGAAGAACATACTTACAACCTCAACTCAGTATACAATGAATTTTATAGGAGCTCTGTGCCTTTACGAGAACCATATCACCATTCATTCATCAAGCCAAAGTCTTCATATATTCCTCTTGAAACCTTAGAACATTAGATCTAACAATTTTTGGATTCATATCCTAACTTTTATCATCCTAAAATAACATTTGAAATTGTTTATCAAAAATTCCATTTAGGTCCTTAAGTAACTATTCATCCTAAATCGTAGAAATTTATCGAGACCTATTTACCTATCCAATGTTGGGCTCATATGAATCCTTAAAAAATTTTATGAATTATGATATCATTCCCAAACCCTAATTCTCATTAGAACTCCCGTAGTATCGAAAACAGGCCGTGAGACCCTAGTTTTACCCTAACTTATACATTCCCGAATTTCAACGCTTTTTCTATCCAATCTTATACCCATAACGATCCTTGAATTATTTCATAAATTTTAAGACCTTTATCAAGCCTTATTTTAAACCCTAGCTCATTTTATAAATTTTTCCATATTTTCCCTATTTTCTCAAAAATACTATTTTTACCGTAAAAACTAACTTTCAAACCGTACAACTTTTGCTATACAATATTATACTCAAAACGATCCTAAAATTTTTCTAAGACTCATGAACACCTTCTTAGAAATTAAATCACATCCTAACTCCATTTTATATATTTTCTCATATTTTCCAAAATTCCGAACGATTACTACTTAAAATGTAAACGTTTAAAACGTTTAATGTTTATAATCATCGGAAACCTCTTTCAATCCTCTTTCTTATGAAACTTTCTCCATTCTACACTCAAACTAGAGATTATACTACAATTTTCTTATTAATTTCACCCTAATTTTGATTTAATTTAATTAGGGTATTATTACATTTGAATTCTTATAAATAAGCACTTACCTCACATATATACACCTAGCATAACACCTAAACCCCCTCATTAATAACCCTAGCTTACACATCAGCCTTAATCAGCACCTTAACTCTTAGAATTTGCAACGTAAGCCGCTAAATCCCAAGTATAAATACCCCTCCAAGCTCATTTTCAAGACTACACCAAAATCACTCTCAAACTCTCCCATTCGCACGCCATCAGCCATTTCCCTGTCTAAGGCGAAATTAGGATCGAACGGTGGAATCCACATGATTAATTCTGACTACCGGTATAGGTGAGGGTTAAAATATTTTCAATTGGAATCATGCCTATACATATATATCTATATAAAATTATATTCAAAGCCTACCCAGTTTTATGATTTAATATCCTATATTACATAATATCATATTACAATATCCCTCTTTATAAGGAAAATACTTTTATGTCAGAATCAGGATCTTATCCAGACATTATATACTTCAGTCCTATTATTACTAAGAAGAAAATACTTTTATGTCAGAATCAGGATCTTATCCAGACATTATATACTCCAGTCCTATTATTACTAAGAACTGATTTCCGACCAAGCAAGCAAATTATTTCATCATTATCATTATTATTATGGGCCCCGGCTGTATCCGTATCGAGCAATTACCCAAAAGGTATCGGGCCGAGGGTATTGTTAGTGCTGCGGACTGCCACTTACACTCTTGGAAGTGGTTTAACTGTAGGTTAGCTATTCCACGCCAAGTTATAAGGGAACACTACTTCCCGAATATAGTTTACATCACCGCAGGGTAGCTCCCATGGCGCGACACCTGGAGTACCGGAGTTATTATTGTAGCACCCCGGAGTGCAAGGCACCACATCCCCCGTACCATAGCTCGACACGTGTAACGAAATAGGAACTCCACACACGCACTAAGCCACGGCGACCGGCAGACAAACTAAATCTCTCCTAAGCTAGGCGGTCTAGACCCTCATTCAGAGTGTGCAACAAATCAAAATCGAATGCGGAAGCATATAGGATCAACAAATACACATACAATGGCCACGGGCCAACATAATTTACATACACATTCACATACGGACTTGGGTGCAACGGGCCTATTTTAAACTCAAATACAAGCCCGACAAGGGCAAACGTAAATCATACATAAATCCTTATAATACGAATCATAATTTTATACATATTCAGAATTTCAAAATTGACATAAAATGCAAAATACAACAGACTCAACCTAAAGACACGAACAACTTGAAAGTAAAACCGCAGTCTAGCCAAAACCGAAGACCTGCACCTGCAAACTCGAAGAACAAAAGGGGAAAAAAAACAACGAGGAGGGATCAGTCCTAAAGACTGGTGATGGGGAAACCTACGCACACGTACATATATGTAAGAGCAAAGCATAATAAAAGTATAAAGAGTCATGAACCGGGGCATGGTTTTTGCAATCCAAAACATTTTAATTCCCGTGATAATATTTATAGAAAAGAGTTAGGCAGATGGAAAAAATCCACCAATTTTAGTAATTAAGAATCCACGCCCATTTCAAAAATCATGTACTAACCCACAGACACACGACTCGGCAAGACGAGCCTCAAACTCCCCTTTCTCCACTTGCAAAGGCACACTAAAACACACACTAAAACTGAATCACAAATGCATAACTACCACTTCTCCATTTGATGGAAAGGTCCGCCGACCATAACCATCCCCACTAATCAATTAGGGTTGTGAGTTTTGCGACACTCGCTTCCCAAGGACTCCATCCCCCACTCGCCTCCCGGTGGGTTCTGGGTTGATCCTTTCTCTGACGGAGACCGTACTAGGGAATACTCGATGACCCGCTGCCGTCCCGGGTCTCCTTTCGCACCAATCTCCTGGGCCCCACACAAATCACACCAAGCTGAATTTTCACAGAACTCTCGCCATTTTCAGAAATCCCACTCACACACTCACCCAACTCTTTTCAAAACAAACAAATGAAAATAGCATAATATATAAATAAAAAGGATTTTCAAACATCTCTTGACAAAAGGGCCAATTCCCACAAAATACATATCCAACACGCGTATTTAATTACATATATATATATATATAGATAGATCACATGCGGGCTTAAAATTCAGGTAGGGTTATAGGTCGCTTAACTAAAAGAAAAAAAACCTCACCTTGACGACCAACGTGAACGAAAAGAGCAGACAACCGCCTAAGAGACAGCCTCCTCAACCACGAAACCAACCTAAAAACAAAACAAAGGGTGAAAGATAAACTTAGACTCAAAATGAACCAATTAGACGCTCGGCATATGCACACGAATGCAAATGATGCATAACAAATGCAATAAAGAATGCACTTAGGTCACACAAATCCAAATTAAGTCATATCAGTTCATATTCCAACATAATTCACATATTTCATGTTAAACAACTCCATAAATTTCATGCAATGGACGTTAGACATCTTACAACACAATAGGCATGCATGCACATGTGAAAAGGAACAAAGAAATATCAAACAAGGCCATCATTCAAGGTATGAATTCACTCATGTAAATTCATGCGCATTTAAAGCATATTAGGCCATCTATTTTATAGAAGACATCAAATTCACATAATAAATCCATAAAACCACTCATAACACATATTACAACAAGTAAGCAATGCATATACTTCATAAGATTTCAAGGAAATAATCTATAAGGCAAACAAACACATTAAGAAGCCATGTATGTACATTTAAACACATAAAGACCATGTTCATCGCTTATTGCATATAAAAGCATTAAATTTACATAATAAATTCACCAAACAATATTTAACACATAATAAAACATGTTATCAATACAATATAGGTGAGAAAGAGACAAGAGAAACACGTAAAACATAAAAGAAACGAAAGAAAACGCGAAACGAATGCAAACAATTGTAGCAGTTCCAAAGTGTCACAAAAGGGGTCACGGCCGCGACCCAGAACATGCCCAAAATGGTCACGGCCACGACCAGCACAGTAGCAAATCAAAACTTGGCAAAAATGGGGTCGCGTAAACGTTCTTATTTTGGTCGCGGCCGCGACTGCACTGTACAGTCGCGGAAATCACCATTTCCAGCCCTGTTTCTTCATCTTCAACACCACAACAACCTCAAGGCATGAAAGAGAAACAACACAACAAGGAAAAAGCAATAAATACTCAGCTATACAGTCCTCAAAACACCCCAAAACCACACAGCAAGGCAAGGAAGCAGATCAAAGCACATATGTGTTCATGTTCTTCAAGCACAAGCAAATTCCATCAATGGTGATTTCTTCCCACTCCCCATAACCACGAAATTCATGTATAGATTCACAAAGAGGGATGTCTAAGGAACTTATATCTAGCTTCAAATCGAGTAATCATGCAAAGAATGGCAAAAATCATCAATGGAGGCAATTATGCACCCTATTCACATTCTTGAGAAATAGGTATGCAAGCATGGATCAAATTCAACAAATCAAGGCTAGAAAGAAATATAGGAAGTTGGAGGATCCAAAAATGAATTTACCTTCCGAATTACACACGAAATTGAGGTCGAAAGAGCAAGAAATCGGCTTGTGAAAAGTGGTTTCCCTTCTTCTTCTTTTCTTCCCTTTCCCTCACGTTTTGCTGCTGCTTTCTCCTTTCTTCTTGGTTGGGGTCCGAATGGGAGATAAATGGGAGAGAAAAGGGTTAAGTTAGGGTTAAATGGACACAAATATGGGTCTATTCGGATAAAAACGGGTCGGTTATGATTAAAATGGGTGGGTGTCGCAAATCTGTCACAAGGGTCGCGTTTCGGGCAAAATTCGAAGGACCAAACGGGATCGAAAA
This sequence comes from Lippia alba, assembly GCA_037834125.1. Lineage (NCBI taxonomy): Eukaryota > Viridiplantae > Streptophyta > Magnoliopsida > Lamiales > Verbenaceae > Lippia > Lippia alba. The sequence goes on along the minus strand of JBBMKE010093570.1, from coordinate 16,132 downwards.
GGTGTGAGGCTGGATTCTCTAGCTTGCATTCTTTATCACAAGTCCAATGCCACTTCTAGAATTCAAATTTAAATTCCCGAGCTCAAGTTATGCCCTCCGGAACCCAAGGTGCGCTAAAACGAGTTAGCTCCTTTAGGTCCCCTAAAAGCCCCGTCAACTTCGGACGGTCAAAACACACAACAAACAAACTCCAAAACATATAACAAACACATAATCATATTCATAACACGCAAAGCTCATGCATATAAAATTACCACAAAAGTCAGAATAAAAAACGAGCGCACAAAAGTCACGTACAAGAGGTTAGAAGTAAAACTTTCAAGGAGGTCAAATAAGGTCAAGTAATTCAATTAAATCATATAATAGGCACATAATTATAGAAAAAATAATTTAAAATACTCTCGTTAGAGCGTACCTGTAGAGTCAAAAAATTAGGATGTTACAGTTGCCCAATACACCGTGCCAGGATCACCTGATCAAAATGGTGTTGCAGAATGAAAAAACCAAACTTTGATGGACATGGTACGCAGTATGCTTAGTAGTTCAAAACTGCCTAAGTCCTTATGGGTTGAAGAATAACAGCTTACATATTGAATCGAGTTCTAACTAAGGCTGTCTCTAAGACACCTTTTGAGTTATTTAAGGGTTGGAAACCGAGTATACAACATGTACGCGTATGGGGATACCCATGTGAGGTAAGAGTTTACAATCCACAAGAAAAAAAAACTAGATCTTTGGACCATAAGTGGTTATTTTATCGGTTATGGCGAAAGGTCTAAAGGATATATGTTCTATTGTCCATCACATAGCATAAGGATTGTGGAATCAAAAAATGCAAAATTTCTTGAAAATGACTCAATTAGTTGGAGTGACTTTATTCAGGACAATCCTATGAAAGGTCAATTATCTTGTTTCAAGTGAGAGATTGATTATTGTTCACAACAGCCCTGAGGTGTAACCGGTTGTTGAACAACCAATCTATGAGGTTCCACAAGTTGTTGAAAATGACCTAGTAGATCAAGTTGTTCAAGATAATTCGCAAACCATTGAACAAGTTAAGCAACATATCCCTCAGGAAAATGTTGCCCCAACATTAAGAAAATCTACTAGAGAAAAGAGATCAGCAATTCCTAGTGACTATGTTGTATATCTTCAAGAATCTGACTGTAATGTTGAGAATGATCCCAAATTTTTTTTCGCAAGCCATGAGTTGTGATAAATCAGAGTTATGGTACAATTCCATGAAGGAAGAGATGAATTCCATAAAGTGTAATGGTGTCTGGGATCTCGTACAGTTGCCCAATGGTCTAAAGGCCATTAGATGCAAATGGGTCTTCAAAATTAAAAGGGACTCATTTGGCAATATAGAGAGATATAAAGTCAGTGACAAGGAATTTGTAACACCCGATTTTTCAGATATTCAAGATTACGCCACGTGTCCACATTTTCTATGTTTAATTACGTGCTTATGTGACTTTGAGTTTTGCGTGGCCCTATTTCCAACTCTTTAAGATTTTAGGGGCTTGTTTGCAATTTTATCTTTTAAGGGGTTTTTCGATCATTTTTCTTTAGATTGAGATTTTGACCTCTTTGACCCCTCCAACGAGTTCGGCGGCGAGTGTTACTGTATCAGCTCGTTTGTCGCCGGTTTTCCGACGGTGTTGATGGTTTCCAAGATTTTCTGACCACCTGAGTTCATTTTCGGCCTCGGTTTGATTAGATTTCGAGCATAGGTGGTGGTTCTGGCAATGGCACACGGCATTTTAATGTCGGTTATTTTTTTGGCAACTTTTTCGGCGGACATCATAGGCTTTCGAAGCTCTCGTCACGGGTAAGTCATAGCTTTTTACGGATTCGATTTTCGTTCACCAGATTGAAAGTAATTTGATTTCGAAGGTTTGGGGTTTACATAATCTTGGTTTTGAAATTGGAGAGACTTGGCTTGGAATTTCCAGAAATTGATCGAGGAATTGAAATGAGCACGAGGAATTCTTGCTAGGGAGAATTTTGGGGATTTTTTCAGCACGTTCCGGCAGTGGTCGAACGACGGCCGGCCACTATTCTGGTGGCTCCGGTGGCGGCACTCCGGGCGTCTCCGGGCAGTTTATTCTTGTCAACGCGGTAAGTGTAATGCCGCTTTCCGTTCATCAATTGGACACTCGGTTTATTTTCTACGAATTTATTTGTATATTTGGGAATTTGTTGATTTAACAGTTTAAATGAATTTAGTTGCGAATTTGCTTAATTTGTTGATCGACATGAACTCTCATGTATACGAAATTATGTATTTAATGAATTGATGTTTTAGTTTGCAATTGGAGTCCCAATATGTTCAATTTATGCTACTTGATTAATTTGGAAGGGATATATGTGTAATTTTTGCAAAGTAAGTAAATTTATATGATTTGAACTAATTGAACCTTAAAAATTGGTAAACGAGCATGCAAATTCGTAACTACAAAATGGGATATTATAATATGATGGATTTATATTGGGGACTTTTTGTACTTTGAAAATTAACCCTTTTTTGCATGAAAATAAACCGATGAGGTAATGTTGGAAATTGTATGAATAGTCTAAGGTTTATTATGTTTAGTTGTTGGAAACATTAGGGGATATTTATGTAATTATTGTAAACCTTCATGATTTCCCTCAATGGGGTGTTTGTGTAATTTTCTTAAACTATGTAAATTCGTATGACTTGAACTAATTAAATTGTATCACTTGAAAACGATTATGCTAATCTTGACTAAGTAAAAGTTGAATTATTATACTTTGAATTATTAAAGTTGAAACTCTTATCATTAAAGTTTAACTACCTAAATTGAATTTGAATCTCTTATTCAACTAGTGAATTATATGAATTTTGTATAGTTGGATGGAATAATTGGAAATTGATATGTAACTTCGTAGGTTAAATGAAGTTGTAAGGTGCTAGTATATGACTTATTTGATCTTGTACTATATGAATTTGATAAGAAATGTGAAATATGAATTTGTTATGCATTATATGAATTGATATAAAATAATTTGAATTGTTTTGTCTTTCGATTTCTCTTATTTGCATTTATTGTGCATATGAACGTGTCATAATGTGTCATATAATTTTATTAAATTACATAAGGTTCTAATTTCCATATAATTGATTTGAATTTGAACCATACGTACGTGTATGCATCTCATAAGTGTTTGAGCATTAATATGTCTAATTTGGCCACTACACCACCTTAGAAACACAACAGGGACACTTATACATATCCATATGCATGTTGAGCATTGCCGTGTGTATTTGTGGTTCATTCTTGAGTCTGAGTCCTTTGTTTGTGTTCAGTTTGGTTCAGGTTGCACCAGGGGTGGTGACAAGTGGGTCGTGCAGGTTTCGGGGTGGACCGTTTGCTTTGTCTTCAGCCTGTTTAGTACCAGGAGAGGTTAGGATATAGTTATACCCTACTACAATGTGCTCGTTTTGGAAACATGCAATCTATAAGCCTTACGTATATATGTAAATATGTGCGAAGTCGGTATTTGTTAGCTTTGTCATATAGTTTGATTTGAAAAGTATGAAGCATTATGTATAAGCCTATGTATGCTTAGTCCATTTTGATTCGTCGTGTGGATTAAGTATGTGAGTGTGGTATGTACGTACATTATTATAAGTATGATATGCATGTGCTATGTGCGTTTGTTGGTCCAGCGAGTGTTTCTGTGGGATTTTTGTATGGAGCCGAGGAGATTGGTGCAAAAGGAGTCTCGAGACGGCAACAGCGGTCGGGTACTCCCTAGTACGGTCTCCACGAGAGTAAAGGATCAACCCAAAACCCGCTAGGAGGTAGGTGGGGGATGGAGTCCTTAGAAAGTGAGTGCCACGAAACTCACGACCCTGATAGTTTGTGCGGATGGTTGGGGTGTGCACAACCCTTCCATCACCCAGAGAATGAGGTATGTGTTTTTGATTCTATTTCGTTCGTATTTTATTTTATGTCTAAGTATAAAGGAATAAGGTTAGATTGGGACTCGTGCTTGCCGAGTCGTGTTTGTGTGTGAGTATAAACTTAATTTGTGAAACGGGCATGGTTTCATAATTACCTAAAATTCGGCCCACCTTTTCCCTATATATTTATTATCACGGGTAAAATTATTTTGGATTGCAAAAACCACGTTTCGCTTCATGAACTTTAATTTTTTTTATGTGTTGTGCTCCGTATATATATGTACGCATGCGTGTGTAGCCCCTCACTCAGTCAGTGTGACTGACCCCTCCCTCCTTATTTTTTTTAGTTGCAGTTTCAGGTTGTCGGAGTTCGAGCTAGGCAGCTTTGTGTCATGCCTGTCGAGTCCTTCTGTTCGAGTCCAATTTTGTATTTTGAGTTTTGTTCTACTTTGTTTAGCATACTTTCGAATTTATTCCTTAAGTAATTATTAAGTTATTTATTTTGTAGCCGTATCGGCTTGTATGATTATTTACTTTGCCCTTGTCGGGCTTGTTATATGCAATTAGATGTGGTCTGTGTGCCATGTAGTATTTGAATTGCCCTTGTCGGGTTTGCTCATGTTATAAAAGAGGCTTGTGAGCCCAAGTTTGCATGTGACTCGTGTGATTTAAATTATGCCGGCCCGTGGCCATTGCATGTGTGTATGCTTATGTGTTAATCCTGATGCTTCTGTTTATGTTTAAAAATTATTGTGCACTCTGTACAGGTTTTAAAATTTTCAGTCAGGGTCTACGTTCCACCTAGCTTAGGTTTCAGATTTTTGTTTGTCACTCGTTCGCTGTATCTTGTGTGTGTGCGGACTATCCATTTCGTTACATATGTCAGCCTATAGTGCGGGGGATATAGTGCCTTTCGTTTGGGGTGCTACACGTGTAATGTACACGTGTCATTGTAAACGTGGCATTATGCGTGTTGTTTATTCCACACACGAGTTCTTTTCTAGAATTAATTAATTAAATGTAATTAATTAATTTATGTCCTTTAGTTAATTTTGAATTAATTATTAAGACTATTTCTCAAATAAAGCTTAACCAAGTAAATAATTAATTGAGAAATAATTATTTATTGATTCTTGCGAAACTTGGAGAATGAGTTGAAAAATTATTTTTCCAATTAAATAAATAATTAAAATGAGTTAATTAGTGAGCAAGAAAACAAAGTTCACTAGGGTTAGGAAACCCTTATGGAGCTCGAGCTCCACTACCATTTATACTAGTGGAGGGGTTTTCTCATTCTTTAGACCAACATTCAAGAAGCGTTAAGTTTTTGATAAAATAAAAAAAAAAGTTTTCAAAGCAAAATATCCTAGCCTAAACACAGGCCGCATAACTAACATTCTCCCTAGCTTGATTGTATTCTGCAACTGGTGTGGATACGCTTTAGAGGATCAGTACTTTAGGATCTACAGAAGGTCGTTCGAGGGATTTTTGCATGAAGGGTGTTCAATAGGCGGTATTTGCATCACAAGAAAGCTGCTACCTACATGAGTATCTAAACACCCTACGATATAGTGTGAGAATTGCAAGTCAATGATCTTACTTTTGGAAAAAAAATTTAAATTTTCGTTATTCTGAACTTGTTTTTCCAACATTCGGTTCAAACAGTTAGAAAATTAAGTTGGTAGAGTGTTAAAACGACTTTAGAAAAAAGTGAGGCTTGTTCCATTGTATCAGAATCATCCACATAAATCCAATGGTGAAGTCGGAATTTGAATCCAAATTCTCGAGCTAAAGTTAGCCAAAAAACGACTTAAAAACTCTAATATCAATTAAGTCCTTAATCTTCAAATAAATGGACTTTCGAGTCCAAACACTTAATAAACAAGTTCTAAGGCAACAAATAAAATGAAATAAAACTCATATTGGCACATTAGGCATGCAAAGCGACATATTTGCAATTAAAGAAATTGAATTACGTAATAAAATTTACGTGTGATGTCATATCTGGATTGCCGAGAAGACGAGGTGTCACAAAGAAGATGAAGAATTTAATACTTACCTTGTCTTGAAGAAATGGTCGAAGTTGAAAAAATCTTGACCCGGGGTGAGTGTTTTTTCTCCACAAAAACGTGGGGTGAGTGTGTTGTGAGGTAGGGGAAAGATTAAGCTCTTTAGGAGTTGAATATGGGCCGGACCTATGTGGACTTTCGAACTAATTTGTCCCCAGGCTGTGGAACTTTGTTGGGAAACTTTCTATCAATGTCACATGATCATGGGCATCACCTTTATTTTTGTTTCTAGGATATGGCCCTAGTTTTCCTTAACCACATGTTGTAACTTTAACCTCATTTTCATGTTTTCTTCTTGTATGTCTTTAATGTGTAATACTATGTTTGTATATGTGTGAATGATCTTATATGATATCATGTGGTTCCGATCCAATTGCAAACCAAATGTGATCAAATGCTTTTATATGTCATAATCACGCACCATACTCTGAATATGAAATTACAACCCTTACACACATGCATTCATTTAAGGCATTCATAAGTATCGTCTTACATCTATTTAATTTATATTGAGTCTTGGTTTGTACAGAGGCGTTTTAAAATTTCATTTGTCTTTTTGTTTTTCATTTTTGTATTCACCTCTATCTATCAATTTTCTTTTTTCTTTTCACTCTTTAATATGTAGTTTCATATATTTTGTCTTTATCTTGAATTGTATAATTAAATGATGTCATTTTTATCTATCAATAAATAATAATAAATTTTAATAGTAAAAATATACATTTATGTGGAACATTATAAATATTTATTTTTATATTACTAATTTAATTTTGGTGGTTCAAATATCTTATAATTAGCCTATAATTAATATATTAATTTTAGAAAGAATTCTTATTATGCTTTTGTATATGTTTTTCTATAGATTAGACAAAGCTTAATTCTAACTGATTAAGGATTCCTACTTTTAAATATAATAATATTAGCTGGCCCCGCACACCATCCCTACGTGCATAAAATGTGAATTTGCCAATTAAACATACTATTTATTTGTAAGTTATTTACTAAAGAATTTACTGTTCGTACACTTTGGACAGCAAAATTCTCTAAGACTTAAGTATCACCAAGACTATCTTTTAGTAACTGCAAAATACAAATTAAATTAATAAATAGAGAAAAATACAAATTAAACTAATAAATATAAAAAGATACAAACTAAAATAATAAATAAAGAAAAAATAGAAGAAAACAACTCAACTATATAAATATGTGCCAAAAGAGTTTGAGATATAATAAATCCAAAAATACTTAGAATAATTCCCCTAGTTACCATTAAACTCAAAGCACGTAGAATCTCAAACAATTACTTCTCTTTGGCAATCTATATATGTGTACCTAAGAATTGGAGAATAGAAAAAATATACATATATTAGTTGGAGAAAAACTAATGCTTTGCTGAAATATGAATAGTGACAAAAAGAAGTTTTAAATTATGAAAATTTTAGATTTTTCTAAAAAGAAGAAAGCAACGCTTATGTACTAGAAAAGTTTGAGCTATAATAAATCCAAATAAACTTAGAATAATTCCGCTAATTATCATTAAAGCGAATTAAGCTTTTCTTTGTCGGGTGAAACTTCTCTTAGTCTTAGTCATGTGAAGATCACAGTGCGTATGTACCTTAAAATTTTGATAATGGCAAAGAGAAAAATTTATGTTTTCTTAGTCATGTGAAGATCACAGTGCGTATGTACCTTAAAATTTTGATAATGGCAAAGAGAAAAATTGATGTTTTCTTAGTCATGTGAAGATCACAGTGCCAATGTACCTTGAAATATGATAATGGCAAAGAGAAAAATTGATGTTTTCATGAAATATATATAATGATAAAAAGAAGTTTTAGATCATAAAATATTTAATTTTTTCTAAAAGGAAGAAAGCAACAAAATTCTATAATACGTGACAAAGAATTTTGTAACTTCTCTTGTCATTTGAAGATTTGTTTTACTAAAGAATTTATCGTTCAAATGCATTTGGGTAGTAAAATTCACCTTAAGTATCCAAAATTCATCAAGATTATCTTTTAGTAACTCCAAAATACATATTAAACTAATAAATAAAGAAAAAAGCAATTCCAAAAGAGTTTGAGCTATGATTAATCCAAACAACTTATCATTAAAGTCATCGGGGTTGAATCCCCATTGCTTCTGTTTGGCGACCTGTATATGTACCTAAGAATTCGAGAATAGCAAAATAGAAAGAAAGTTATTGGAGAAAAATTATGTTTTGTTGTTCTTAAATATGATAATGACAAAGAGAAAAACTGTTTTTCAAATATGGATAATGATAGAAAAAAGTTTTAGATTACCTATTTTGAAATTCACGAAAAGAGTATTTACCGCATGATTGAATATTGACTGGGATTGGATTTGCAGAACAAAAGATGATTATGAAGGGACTCCGATTAGATTTGCAAGACGATAAAATTAGAGATTTGAAGGAGACCACACACTCTCTCTCTCCCTATGTAGAACAAAAGATGATTATGAAGGGACTCTGATTAGATTTACAGGACGATAAGATTAGAGATTTGAAGGAGACCACACACTCTCTCTCCCCATCTAAATCTAACTCTATCATTAGTTGTGTTTTCTGGAAGTTTTTTATTTTATAAGTTGTATTTTTAATAGAAACGTGAAAAAAGGAAAATAGGACTATAGGAGTTATCAATGCTGAGAGAAAAATGGACATGATAGAAATGTGAAAAGTGGAAGTTATTATTTATTAAATAAAAAGTCATTTTCAACCCTTAAATTCTCTTCTACACAAGCCAACAGGTGTTGGTCCAAGTGGTAAATGAATTCATTCCTAAGGGCGAGGTCCCGGGTTCAAATCCCCGCTTGGGTATGCGTGTGTATTAAAAAAAAGTAAAAATTCTCTTCTACACATTAAAAACTTAATGGTTATACTGGGAACATTATAAAATTGGTATGGTCATCTCAAAAAACTGTCGTTTGTGAGAGGAAAACCCTCTTCCTTTTTTATGTAGTATAGATGATTGAATATTGACTGGGATTGAATTTGTAGAACAAAAGATGATTATGAAGGGGCTCCAATTAGATTTGCAGGACGATAAGATTAGATGATTTGGAGGAGACCACACACACTCTCTCACTTTCTAAATCTAACTCTATCATTAGTTGTGTTTTCTGGAAGTTTCTTATTTTATAAGTTGTATTTTTTAATAGAAACGTGAAAAAAGGAAAATGGGAGTTATCAATTGTGAGATCCCGACTTTCCGCACGAACAGGTTTGTACCACGTATGAGTTTATTTATTTATTTCTCATTTATTCTCTTTCTTAAATTATGAATTATATTCTTGAATTCTCCATTATTTGAATTAGTTGAACAATTTGATCATGCGTGCAACTTGAACGTTTCTTAATCGTATTTTGTGAATTTAAATTCCCGAGCATGCCCAATGTGAAATATATGATTCTTGGACCTTTTTGATTGATTTAATTTATGTTTGGGGTTGTTGCGTAATTATTTTGGACTCAATTTGCACCTTTTTGAATGTTTTGAGGTCATTCGATAAATATGACATTTTGAGTCCTTAGGCTGTATCTTGAGCTAGGGAACTCGGATTCGAGTTCCGACACCTTTGTTGTGTTCAATTTGATGAATTGGATTCAATAAGTCTAGCTCCATAATTTTCCGACTTCATTTCGACCCTCAATTACCCGGTTTTCAACCCACGTATACTTTACGCCCCTATTAACCTATGTGGGACCAAGCCATGCCTTTTGTTGACTTTTTCTCTTCTCCCTTTTGCACAAAAGTGCAGCATATCTCTCCCTCTTTTCCCATTCCAAACGCAGCAAAGGAGAAGGAAGAAGCAAAGAAGAGCCCAACCCCATTTTCCTCTATTGTTGTGACCACCCAAGCTCAAGACCCTTTCTAGTTTCATCATCTCTTCAAGGTAAGACCATGATTGGATTTCTCTTGCTCTTGTGCTTCTTTCTATGAATTTATTTCTCGGATTTTGTTGGTGAAGTATGTGGATTGAAATTGGCATGAATAGTTAGGCTTTGGAGGCTTTGATGCCCATATAAGATTCCATGACATTTGATGGCTTTTATTGCTTATATGGGAGTCTTGAGTGTGAATTCTTGGTGTATTTATGAGTCTCATGCTTGGTAGTTGGTTTGGTGACTTCATGACATTAATGGCTCATGTGGGTTTGTGGTAGAATGCATGAAAACTTGGATTATGACTTCAATTGCATGAGATATGTGCATAAGTGATGTTTTGGAGCATGGGTGTTGAGTTTTTATGGCTTAAACCCCCTTGATCCTTGATCCCCTTCTTTTCTTTCTTCATACTTGAATGCTATATTGTGTTGGGAATTGGATATATGTGTTATGTGCTTAGGATGAGGATTTTGGATTCATTTAGGCTTGTATGATTGAGTTTGACGTCAATTGAGCCCTAATGTGCGTATGTGCTTAACTTATTGGAAATTTGTGCATGAAATCTTGAATCTTTGGTGCTAATTAATAACTTGAATGTTTATGCATGAGTTTACATTGTTATGCATGAATTTGGTTTGGTTTTGAAGTGATTGAGCTTTCCTAGAAAGAGTTTTCGCCTTAGGATGCTTGAAAATGAGATTTTTGGATGCAGGGGTGTTCCAACGACCGTGAGAAATTAACACAGGAATTCCCATGGCCGTTGAAACTGAGGGGAATAGTAGGGTTCTATTGCTTCATTTCAACGGCCATTGGAATTCAAGCTTTGCAAACCAATGGTTGTTGGAACCTTCCAGTGTCACAGACCGCTTTGTTTTGTCGTTTTCTCATTTTTCGTGGCTTGTATGCTTCTTTTCCACCCCCGATATGACTCCTACGCACTCCTAATATTTTTTTATTATGTGTTACCTTGCTTGTGTTGAAATTTAGTTTGATTTCGAGTTCATATGTTCGAGATTTCATTCATTATGCCCTAATTAGTACGTTTATGTACTTCATATGCATTCATTTCATTCATGAGCATTGCCGAGCTTTTATTTGGTACATATTGAGTCTAAGTTCAACCCGTATTGTTTGTTTTGTTTAGAGGTTGGTCCCGAGGGTGACGAGACTATCCCAAAGGCGCCCGGTTATATCCTTTTTGTCTCCACTTTGCACGCTACAAGGTGAGGTTTTGTTCTTTTAGTTAATTGACCTAAAATGTGTCACCCCGACCGCTATCCACATATGACACCATAAGAGAGTTTAATTTAGTAATTTCATGAATTATGTGATTCGCATGTCTAAATATCAATGTGAATTTAACTATATTACGTGCGCTTAGAATTAATTAAATTGTTCTTGAGTTCAGTTGCTCAATATTTGCCGATTTAGGATACCTAATTTTAATTAGGGTGTTTTAGCGCTCGTGGCTATTTGAGCTCGGGAATTCAAATTCGAATTCTGATCCTATCACTTAATTCATTTCGACGATTCGGATTTAATAAAATTAACCGTTTAATTTTCTGAAGCCGTTTGATAGCCCTACAATTTTAAAACCCGATCCATTTGGACCGGATCTTTTGGGCCCGACCCATTTAACTAACCCATTTCAGCACTTAAAGGCTAAAATATTCCCCTCTCCTACCATTTTAATCGATCAAGCAAGAAGAGAAGAGGAAGGAAGAGAAACCCTCCCCCATTTGGCCCCAAGCTTTGAGCTCAAGCTTCCAACGATCCAACCGTTCGATCAACGATCCGAGATAAGATATGGATTCCTCTTGTTCTGTTCTTTACTTCTACCGATTGAATCTTCTTTCTTGCTTGCTTTCATACCTATGAAGAAGATGATGAATAGTTGGAAAATATGAAAATTTGATCTCGTGCCCACATACTTGAATTATTTACCTCAAGATTGATATATGTTGGTCCTTTGAACTTCCTTGTCGCATATTTGTTGGAATTTTAAGTGTTGGTTACTTGTTTCTTGAAACTCCATTAATGGAGCTTGAATGTGTGAAAATGGTGGTTTGAAGTCTTGAGCTTTATGTGCCATTTTGATGATAGAATATGATGGAATATGTGTATATGAGTTTATACCTTGAATTTTATGGTTTGGAGTGAGCTTGCTTGCCCTTTTGATGCCTTGTTGTTTGAGCTTCGTCTCTTTCGCATTTTGTTGCTGCAGAGCTTCCCATGGGTGTGGGTTTTTCCCCACGGCCGTGGATTTGTGTCCAACTTTCTGTCAGCTTTTAGCTGTTTTCCCACGGCCGTGGATTTTATAGGCATAATTTCTCACGGCCGTGGATCCTCCCCTGTTTTCTGTTTGAGTTTGTTTTGCTTCGTTGGCCCCTCATCCGAACTTGGATTGACCTGAAACTTTAACCACATAAATCTCTTGAAGTCTAAAACATTATCCAATTGGAATCACCTCAATATCTTTTCTAGATTGTCAAATCTAATCAATCCTTTTTGATGTCGCCACTTCCTCAAAAATCTGCATTCATCCAACTTTGGGCTTACGCCATTTCTTCCTCGCTTTGAACCACGATTTGAACCATATGCCATTTGAAAGATCTATGTGTCTAGTTTCATTTACAAGAAACAAAAATCAATTACCATTTCTCAAACTTAAGTTATACCTATTTTCCTACAGCTTGTCCGTTTTGAAAATCTATCAACTTTTGCTTGTTTTCACTCGGAATCTCTTTTTGAGTTCTTTTTCCGCTTTTCTTGTAGCTTGTCACCCTTTAACTTATTTCTAACTTGTTATATGATGTTTATGTGTTTGTATTTGTTCTTATATCCATTAATTGTGCATATGAACGTGTTTTTATGATGATAAATGAATATGTTGAGCTACGTATTGTCTTGAATTGCAACATGAGCATTGCTGAGCATCTAAGTGGTTCATTTTAACTCTAAGTCCTATGTTATGTTTTCAGTTCGCTCAGGTGCACCTGGGGTGGTGTTTCGTGGTCCGTGTTGATTCCGGGGCGAATCATAAGTGTTGTTTTTGGTATCTTCGGTTCAAGGTGAGGTTAGGTCATAGTTAAACCTTATGATTTGTGCTCGTATGCCTTGTATGCGAACTATAGCCTTTCTTGTGTGTATGATCTGATTTTTTTAAAGTCCACATGTGTTGGTATTGCTTAACTACGCTTCAAACCGTTTGCCTCTTATGAGCCGAGAAATGCAGATGGATATGGAATTTACACCGAGAGGTAAGTAAGGCGTAGCTGTAGCAAGGTTAAGATACAAATCTTTATGATTTATATGTTATGTTTAGTAGCGGGTTAAGATACGTTTATGGTATGATACGATAAGTTTTGATGGGCCCCGGAGTCTACGAGTCAGGAAGCCCGGAACGACAATAGGCCGTCGGGATAAGCCAGAGCGTAGTCTCCATTATGAAAGGACTAACCCGGAGCTCACCAGGAGGTTTGGTTGAGCAATAAGAACCTGAGGGTTTGAGTGTACGCACTCCCCTCGACCGTATGGATGGTTAGGGTCGCGCAACCCTTCCACCACCGAAGAAGGAGGTTATATGTTATGTCTATTATGTATGCTGTAACACCCCAAATTTTCATCCGTACAGGTATTGTAGCACCTCCCCTAGTACTACAACCCCCGCACCGTAATACTTCCCAAGCGAAGGTTAAGCCTAACACTCAGGAAATACTACTGCGAACGGTTTAAATGGCATTTAATAGAGCTCAAGCCACAACGCAGCGAAAGATAGAGAATTTTGAAATCTTTGCAAATAAATAGGGATGGTTAAATACGTGAAAAGTAAGAACTTTATTATAATCTAAGTATATCACATTAAAAAGAGTATGATTTAATAATATGCCGAGATAACGCTTAAGTGTAGATTATTCATAAGATACACACATGCTTTAAGCTAAGTACTCTGAATTAACCTTGAACTAATATGCACGACACCTTAACGCTTCAAGATACCTCTAGATGTCGTTCTGCTCGTCTCCTGAAATCATGCAATTAAAAACAGGCGAGGGGTTAGTCAAAGTGACTAAGTGAAGGGGGTGTGATAGTTTATAGATATACGTATAGATATATGTATATAGATATAGGATCGAAAAGATCTTGATCTGAAATAATAGAAGTAGGATATAGAAAATATGAAACGGTTCATAATAATTATTAAAGTCGGGATAAGGGTAATGTGGAATATTTGTAAAAATATGAACCGTTTTGTAATAATAAACCTTAATGCCCGCAAGCTAGGCCTCTTCACCCGAACTCCATAAAATATTTGGTAAAATAGTAACGGTGTTGTACAGGGCACCGATACTTTAACAAAACCAATATGATAATAACTCCTTACTCCGGTGCCGTCGGGGAACTACCCCTATGGCAATAACAATAAGCGGGAAGTAATGTTCCCATATAACTTGGCCTGGAATAACTAACCTCCAGTTATACCACTTCCAAGAGTGTAAGTGGCGGTCCGGTCACCAACAATACCCTCGGCCCGATAACTTCCGGGTAATTGCTCGATACGGTTTAAGCGCTGGGGCCCATAATAATGATAATGATAAAGTATTTTTCTTGCTTGGTCGGGAATTAGCTCTTAGTAATAATAGGATTAAAGTATATAATGTCCATGTAAGATCCTGATTCACATAAAAGTATTTTCCTCATAAAGAGGGGTATTTTAGTATTGTATTATGTATATAGGGTAATAAATCATAAATACCGGGTGGGCTTTGAAATTATTTTATATGTAGATATTTATGTATAGGCATGATTTCAGTTTAAAATATTTTAACCCTCACCTATACCGGTAGTCAGAAATAGTCATGTGGATTCCACCTTTCGATCCTAATATCGCCTGAAAGTAATAACTACTATAGGCTTAGGACTAGGTTCTTATGGTTCTAATCACATAGCCACATAATTTACATAATATGTAGCACATAGAAGAATAATATGTTAGGAATTCGGTAAATCCAAATTGTACCCGGTAAATTCTAATTTAACCGTTTAATGGAAATTAATTAATTAGAATTTATGAGATGTTTAACTAATTAAATATTTATTAGTCACATTATGATCCTATCATCATTTAGAAGTACTATCATGGATTTAGAATTATGTTCTTAATCAAAGAATCACATAATATGTAATACGTTAAAGAATTGTTGGTAATCCCTAATTTAATTATTTTAAGGGAATTTAATTAATGAACTAGGGTTTATCAGTCTTTAGCTAACCAAATATTTATTAATCATTTTATGATCCTAATTATGAATTTTAAAACAATTTATGAGATTTAATTGGACAATGTAGGTTACATTTTGAAAATTGTTCATAATTTACCGATTTTGGAAAATTCGGATAAAAATCCTTGTTTAAAAATTCTGAAAATAATCTTATAATTATTTATTAATTAATTTAGAAATTTAGGTATTAAATGATGACCAGAAAGTCAAAATTACTATTGAAAACATTTACTATTCAAATTCTCAAGAATTAAACACTTTATAACATAAAATTAATCTCACACACTCACATACTAGCATACACGTACACACATTGGTTCAAGAACATCCAGAACATGTTTTTAGGCTTATGAATATATTCATATAAGTTCATGATCGTACCTATTAAATTTCATGTTCATATCACAAGATTTAAGCTAAATGTAGCATAATTAGTCATTCATTTCATAAAATTAATTCTAAATAAATTATTCTTGGAATGAATTAATCTAATGAGTTCATAATTATTTATATATATGTTCCTACTACATCATAATAATATTCATGAATTAAAATAAATTAAATGCATATAAGTACTCACATTAATCCTAAAACTAGCATAATTGCATATATTTCATTAAATAAATTCCTAAAGCATAATTTAATTAATCCTAGGCATGATACTATGCTAAGAACATAATATAAAGCATGAAATAAAAAAATAAAATCACACCTTAGGGAGAAAGAGGCTGATGCCGTGAGCTTTAGGGAGAGATTGTGAGAATTTGATGTGTTCTTGGAAATGAAATGTGGTAGGGTATTTATAGGTTTGATTTGGGGGGTTACCTTGCAAATTCTAAGAGTTAAGGTGCTGATTAAGGCTGATGAGTAATCTTGGGTTATTAGTTAGGGGGTTTAGGTGTTATGCTAGGTGTATATATGTGAGGTAAGTGCTTAGGTA
>JBBMKE010093462.1:0-17011 GCA_037834125.1 Lippia alba | reverse complement strand
GATTAATGCGACTATTGCGATATATATATATATATATATATATATATTAATAATTATAGGAATCTCGTAACAAGTTATATGTACTAAGCTGTTGTACAAGGTTAATTAGAGTCAACTTACAACCATTGGGAGGAATCTCGTACTAAGTTATTGTTTGAGGTTAAAGTCAACCAGGTGGAGAAATCTCATATTAATGGTATGCAGTAACCTTTTTTTTTTTTTTTTTAATGAAGTAACTAGAAAGACGTTACTGTAACTGTCGGATAATATTTTTTAAATCTCTATATATTCATTATAAAAATTTATTTAACGGAAATAATATATATTTTTATATTAAACAAACACGTTGAATATATATTTGGCAATAAAACTATTTATTTTGAAAGCTTACAAGAAAAGGTATACGAAAATTTTAACTTAATAAAAATTAATATATCGAAATATATTTACACATCCAACGTTTTTAGGAGAATGACGTAAAAATATTGCAAAATTACATTAATTTCAAGACCATGATTTCACATTTATTATTTTATTGCGAAGCTAAATGTTTGATGCACAGTAAATTTCATTTTAACCAGATAATGAGCTATATCGGAATATGATGCTCAGTAAACTTCTCTCGGTTTTTTCTTTCTAGTTTTGTGTCTGGGGAAATGAAATATTGGTAAATATAAACCGAATATGTGAATTTAACATCTCATGCCATACCTCATTATTGGATAGTATCAACACAATATTCAATCCAACCCCTAATATCAATGACGTGGATTTTAAATGATGTAGTTTTACAACTCGTTTTTATGTTAACTTGAATTTATTCATTTCGAATCGACTCATAAGGATAGTTAGAGAAAAAGAATTTTTAATAAAGTAAACTAAAATTCATAATGTGCCATATAAAAAAATAAAAATAAAATAACAACCTGGCCTCATACAGTACCATGTTCCCATAGCTATTACAAAAATAAAATAAAATACAGTACCATAAATATAGATTTTCGGTGACTTGGTTTCATTAAATACAATAAAGACACACACACACACTACATTCTATTGGGAAAAATAAAAATAAAACAAAATAGAAGTTTTATAACTTTGCAATCTAAACTAATAAATAACTAAGTTTGTAACCTCAATAATTATTTTTTAACAAGATGCAATCTGATTCTACTCATTGTGTGATGCATGAAAGAAATTTCGTATACGCATTACACGATAAGTGGAATCAGATTGCACTTTCTTAAAAAACAATAGTTGTGATTGCGACATAGCCATTTTTTTAGTTTAGGTTGCAAAGTTAAAATAGGTTGATAGTTCACGATAGTATAAATTTTATTCGGATATAAATATTTAATCCAATTATGAATTTTCAAATCGAAAAATACAAATTTAACAAATATTACAAATATATATCACTACACTTTCATTATATTATAATATACCTCTAAGAATAGAATTTGAATTTTTAAAAATAATACTGATGATGTGATCAAAATTTGATTAACATCGTAAATAATGTCTATAACAATCTAAAACAGAGAATATAAATTTTAGGAAGTTGTCTGCAATTTCTAAAACTTCAAATAAGAATCCGTATTTTTGACATATCTAGTAGGGAATTCATAATTATCCCCACATATATAGGTTACAAAGTTAGCCTATAAGGCTACAACATCAAATTATCATCTAAAATAATCTATTTCCTATTTTATTGATATTCCACTCAAATAATTTAAATTCTTAGATGAGGTGATTATTCAATGTGATGTCAGAGCTTCGGGCAAAGATGTCCTACGGTTGTTTAATGCTGTTGAAACATCCAAGTGTTATCTGATCAACAAAAAAGTGTTGCATGGTCTCTACATCCGGAACATCAACTGGAACAAATCATTCCAACATTCAGAGTGATAAAGCATGATGTCATCTTCCACTTGCATCTTGTTGGTCAAAGTAAAGAGCTGTTGGTGGAATAAGAGTGGAGCTCTTCAAATGCAAATTTAACCAAGACTGATACTCTTCTCTCTCCCACTTGCTTGGACTGCTGAAAACAAAATATAAAAGAGTGGTTTGGAAAATCAACCACTTCAAAATTCAAATGGGTGCAACGGTCATCATCTCTTGCTGTAAAAGGAGAACATGCTCATTTACAAAAACTGACTTTCCTTGCTGATTTTGCTACTTCTTTCTTCTGTTAACACCTAGAGTTGGTTCTTGGTGGGCTGTTTTGCAAATAGGCTTGGAGTCCTGTTGCTTGTATGGTTAACTACTCTGTGGTTTGTTTTGTTCTGAGGACAGCTTCATCTTTGTATCTTTGTAATCTCCTTATATATCAGTGATCCTTTCAAAAATCCTAAGTCTAAACAACTTAGGTAGAGGATTAATCTCAAAGGTTCATGTTTTAACAACGATGAGGCCAAACCTCTCTAAGTCTTGAGTCTCTTGTTCTTTCACTTTATTACATTTGTTGAGACTTGCTTAGCTCTTGATTGAGCTAACTGGAGCTTGAAGATTTTATGACTGAATGATCTTGGTTTATATATTGATGGAAACTAAAGTTCATTGCTTACCAAGATCCTAAGCTGTGAAAGTTTGCTGCTTTGACTTATTTAGTTCAAAGCTTTGATATCCAAAGTTTAGCTTGGGGAAAACGCGTATCTGTTCTCAAAGTTACTTTCAAGATCTTTATCTTGACACATCATATATATCCTTCTAGCTAAACTCATTAAAAGCTGGTTCAACAACTTTGCCATTTTAATACCGCTGCATGAGCTAATATGCTCTTATCTCTGAGTAATTGGATTAAACGAATATTGTAAAACTCTTATTCTTATTCATGAGCAGTTGGTTATGCTGATCCAACAAGTGTTGCGTGAAAATCTCACATAAATCAATTCATCCCCCCTCTTGAATTCTAATAAGTGGTATCAGAGCTTGGTACTTAAGATTCCGTTTGGTTTAACGACTAAGAGTTTGATGGTCCAATAATGTCTCAAAATGAGATATATGTTGAGGAGGTGTCACACACTCAACCTCAGCTGCTTGATGTCTCAAACTATGCCACCTAGAAAAACTACATTGAGGAGTATTTTATCCATTGATTATGATCTATGGGAGATTGATACTGAGAGTGCAAAAATTCCCATGAAAGCTGAAGGTTGTACAAATGTTTCCAAACAAAGACACGAGTTTACATCTGAAGACAAAAAACTGATTTCAATGAATGCAAAAGCTAAAAATATTTTGTCTTGCTCACTATGCAAAGGTGAATATAACTATGTTAGTATCTGTGATACAACCAAAGACATATGGAAAATATTGCAGATTACCCATAAAGGGTCATCCCAAGTCCGTCAAGAAATATTTGCCCTACTGAACCATCAGTACAAAATGTTCCGAATGAAGGATGGGGAGACAATCAGTGAAATGTACACAAACTTCATGGAGATTGTCAACAAGATGTTTGCCCTTGGAAAAGCTATCTCAGAAGAGGATCAAGTTCGTAAAATCCTCAGATCTCTTCCCAAAGAATGGACTCCCAAAGTCACAGCAATTCATGAGGCCAAAGATCTTACAACGATGTGAAAAGCTAACTCATTGGGTCTTTAACATCTCATGAGCTTGCTTTAATTCCAAAAGAGGAAAGCTCGGAAACAAAGAAGAACATTGCCTTCAATACAAACTTGGATGCTGATAGTGAAGATGAAGATGAAGTTGAAGGCAAGCTTGATGAAGAAATCACTCACATCACGAGGAAGCTGAAGCAGGTGGTTCATGCCAGGAACAGATTCCGAGGAAAAACTTCGGTAAGAAGTCTGCTACCAGTTCTTCCAACATCAACCAGCTTATTTGCCACAACTGCTGGGAGCCTAGACACATCCGGCCGGATTGCCCCAAGCTGCAGGCAAAAGTGAGGAAAGACAAAAACCACACCTCATTCGAAGTAACAAGGAGTGATTCAGACTCTGAAGCTATTGAGAATGAATAAGATTGTCTCGCACTAATGGCAAACAGTCTGGTACGGTCAGGTATAAACTCTTCCACATCTGATTCCTCAGACTCTGAAAATGAAGCCAGTTCTATTAATGTTGAAGCTCAATATAGGGAAAACATTGAATAATTAATTGCTAGAAACAAGATTCTTGAATGCAAAATTTTTGGTCTCCTTAAAGAGATGTATGATCTCCAACAATGCTTTGATCAAATTTTTGATAATTAGAGGTTTGAGAAAAATGTTTTAAAATGGAGATTGAAAAACTTTCTCAAGAAAATTCCTATTTGAGCTCCAATAAAAATAGAGATTGTCTCAGAACTTCTAGAGCTCAAGAATCAAGGAAACATTATTACATTTGCAATTCATTTGGGCATTTTGCCAACACCTGCTCCCATCTTGGAAAACCCAAGACAATGAGGACTTGGAATTATAAAAATTCCTCCTCAAACATTAACAAAGAAGGACCCAGAACACAAAGGGTACCAAAGACTGTTTCACCTGCTTCACTTAACAAAGAAAATAACCTAAGGCATCCAAGAAAGACCAAGTGGGTTCCTATTTCATCAAAACCTTGAAACAGGTAACAGGTGTACCACTGTAATAAGGTAATATTATCAGTGGAAATGGGGTGGTATCATATTTTTAAACTGTTTTCCTGATTTTTGAATTTTAAATCTTAATGATATGAGTTTAATGACAAATGTTCTCGTCGTGATTTTGTGTGCTTTTAGTCAACATAACTGTCCTCATGAAAGATAAAATTGATCATTTGATAAAAATATTTTGCATGACATATATCTTTCAATGGAATCTCCCACTTAAACAATTTTTGACACAACTTCCATGTTCTTCTCTGGATCAAAATTGATTTCATGAAAGTCTTCCTTCAACTTGACTGATTTGTTGAAATTCAGTTAAATGATATCACTTCTGATACAGGGTGGTACTGATTGTTCCAATATCTTGTGTTAAATCAATCTTGTAAGTCAAATGGATCATTCTTGATAGTATCCTACCTCTGTGTTTAAGCTCATCTTTGGCATCTCAAAGCTGATGTGCAAAAATCAAGATTATACCTTCATCTGAGCAAAAATTTCAAACAACAAATCTGCATATAAATGTTATTCATGTCTTTTAACTTAGTCTCTAGGCTGGTATCCCAAACTGATTAAATGGTTTTCAATCTCTTGAGTGAGTGGGTCTTACAACATGCTTAATTGGTGTCCTTTCTCTTACAAATCCATGTTGATTACTCTGCTCGTAGGACTACATTTTGCTTCTCTTGAACAAAAATTGTGTTTTGATATAAAAATCATGAAACGTAAATCTCTCTAATTTAATGTGGAGTATTTTGTGCTGCATAAGTCCAATTCATGATCATTTTTGGTATCCATCTCACAACATGAATGATTTTTTGTAGAAAGCACTTCATGAGTTTCTAAATGCAAGAATTCCTGTCACCTCAAACCTTTCCCCTGATTTACATCATGAAATATTTGCATAATTAAGATCGACTTGAAAGTGATTTGTTTTAAGGACGCAAGAAAAAGGTATTCATATATTGTTGATTATTGAACATCTAAGCATGTAGTTGTTTGTGCTTTATGATTGTCCTAAAAACACCTTTGTTCCTGCATCAATCTTTGACTATCTTGATCATGAAAATGTGAACTCTCATCAGCATCTGAAAAACCATTCTGTAAAAAGCATCAATTTTATTCAAAGAATAAATATTTGATCTACACATCAGTATGCACCACAGAACCAAGGTGGTACCAAGATAGGAATCAATACAAGTCAACCTTCTCTGACAATATTGGTCGACTGACTTGTTGACTCATTTTTTAAAAACATTGACTTCCACTTCCTCATCTGATCAAGGGAGATAAAGTTTATTTTATACATACCAACCTATTGCGTGTGCAAAATCTTTTATTTTATACATACCAACCTATTGCGTGTGCAAAATCTTGATTCTTCTTTATGCATTGGTTTTTGTGCAATTTATTTTCATTGTTCACATCCAGATTTCCTTTTGAAAAAAAAGACATGTTCATCTCATTTATCTTCACTAAGTTCTCAGCTGATCCATTTCCTTGAGTGAAGAAAACTCTCAAAATCAAAATGGGTGATAAACTCACAAGTCCTTGCTAATCCTCTGAACTTTGCAACTCACAATGGTCACCTTCTGAGAACAACATGCAGCAAGTCCAGGATGAAGTAGAAAGGGATACCTCTGATCATTCCATTCAAATAATCAATCAAGCTACCTTGTTCAAAACCAATGAGACATTTCTTCTCTTCACTGAAGAACTTTTGGTAAGAAAGTGGAATAGAGGCATGACAATTAAATTTCCTGAGTTTTACCAGTCCAGATTAGCTGAGAGATTTGATGAACTTGGATGGCTCAAATTCTTGCAAATCGATGAACCAGTTTATCCCATGTTATGCATATTGTTCTATGCCAATGCTAAGTTCTTCAAAGAAATTGATGGATCTTGCTACTTGTTAAATCATATATGTTGGGTCATGAAGTTTGCTTCACTATAGAGTCTATCAATATGCTTATTGTCTGTCCCAACACTGATGTCAAGTTTTTTGAGCTACACAAAATTCCTGAAAATCAGCTCTTAAATTGGGAGGAAGCAAAGCATTTATTGTGGGGTGAAAGAGACATTGAAAATTGGGAGCTCTCTTCACAAACTCTTCATCCATAACATGTTGTACTTCTTGAAATTATCAAATCTTCCATACTATCTGAAATATCATGCTTTGACAAGCATTTTTCTGAGCTCAAACACAACTGCATATTTCTTCTTTGTGCCTTCTTGAAGAACATTCCAGTTAATTTTGGTCATATCATCCTTCACTATATGCAATTTTGTGTCTATCATGGTCTAAAACTTCCTAACTTCATGATGATCACATATCTCCTTAAATCTTACAAGAGCATACCCTTTTCTGAAAATTGGAAAGAAAAATCTGAGTTTTACAAGTGCTTTGACTCTGCCACTCTTAGTCAGTTCGGTCTCAAATTTGATGAATCCAAAGGGTACCGGTACTACACTAGTACCATATCTGAAGTCAATGAGAAACGAGCACAAATGGCACTAAAGCATAAGGAATTCCATGCTACAGCTGATGAACTTTGCCTATCATTGAAAAAGCTCAAGACTGGTCTCACATCACTCACAACCCGTATCAATGACATTAAGCATCGTCAAACCTAATTGCCCTTCTTGATGATAAAGGGGGAGAGATTGATACCATAGGATGGTGATACCATGAGTTGTTTTGTTCCTGTACCATGGGATGGTGATACCATGAGTTGGTTTGTTCCTGTCTTACAGCTTTTATTGATCATTGCATGTGCCTTATGATAAGTTGATAGTTGTTTATGTTGTTAAACAATGTTAAAACTTTAGGCTTCATAAACAATGTCACTTTTTGTACATCTTGCACTTGTATTATTTCACACTATTTGACATGGGGAGCTTTAACAAGCAAACACAAGGAAGCTACACTTTGTTATATACTTGACAAGGGGGGCTACAATTTCTTTTACATAAGAAGATACTTGAAAGGGGTAGCTGTAGAGACAGGGGGAGTTTCTACGGCACATACAATTCTCCTTCCAACAGGAAAAACACTTTTTTGTCATCATCAAAAAGGAGGAGATTGTTGAAACATCTAAGTTTTATCTGATCAACAAAAAAGTAATGCATGGTCTCTACATCTCGGAACATCAACTGGAAGTCTGGAACAAATCATTCCAATATTCAGAGTGATAAAGCATGATGTCATCTTCCACTTGCATCTTGTTGGTCAAAATAAAGAGCCGTTGGTGGAATAAGAGTGGAGCTCTTCAAATGTAAATTTAACCAAGACTGATACTATTTCTCTCTCCCACTTGCTTGGACTGTTGAAAACAAAAGATAAAAGAGTTGTTGGTGTCTTGGAAAATCAACCACTTCAAAATTCAAATGGGTGCAACGGTCATCATCTCTTGCTATAAAAGAAAAACATGCTCATTAACAAAAACTGACTTTCCTTGTTGATTTTGCTATTTCTTTCTTCTGTTAACACCTAGAGTTGGTTCTTGGTGGGTTGTTTTGCAAATAGGCTTGGAGTCCTGGAGCTTGTCTGGTGAACTACTCTGTGGTTTGTTTTGTTCCGAGGATAGCTTCATCTTTGTATCTTTGTAATCTCCTTATATCAGTGTCCCTTTCAAAAATCCTAAGTTTAAACAACTTAGATAGAGGATTAAAGGTTCGTGTTTTCACAACCGATGGGGCCAAACCTCTCTAAATCTTGAGTCTCTTGTTCTTTCACTTTATTACATTTGTTGAGACTTGCGTAGCTCTTGATTGAGCTAACTGGAGCTTGAAGATTTTCTGACTGAATGATCTTAGTTTCCATATTTAGTTCAAAGCTTTGATATCCAAAGTTTAGCTTGTGGAAAACACGGATCTGTTCTCAAAGTTACTTTCAAGATCTTTATCTTGACACATCATATACATCCTTCTAGCTAAACTCATTAAAAGTTGGTTCAATAGCTTTGCCAATTTAATACCACTGCATGAGCTAATCTGCTCTTATCTCTGAGTAATTGAATTGAACGAATATTGTAAAACTCTGATTCTTATTCATGAGCAGTTGGTTATGCTGATCCAACAAGTGTTGCGCGAAAATCTCACATAAATCAATTCACATCCCCTCCCCCCCTCCTTGAATCTAACAAATATATGATCAGTGATCAAACTTCGGGTGGTGCAACAAATGGAAGTCTGCAGGACTATGTCTCTAAAACCATTCTCATCCATGTAACTTTGTGTGCTTTAAAACTACAAAATATAAATTTCAAAATTAGATATATTTATCAAGCATGCTAAGTTGGTGTAAAGTGTAGAATTATAAACTGAGGATACTTCTGTAGTGTTCATTTACAAATTATTTTGGGGAAACATTGGACTACACCGTACTGTTAATGGAATCATCGGCCAGCAAGCACGGTGAGAGTAACATCGTTTACCGAGCAACTACTTTTGTTGCTCTGCTGAGAAGAACTTGTACCTAAGGCTTGAGCTGTTCTTGACTCGACGACAAATGCAGGAGGGTTAGGGTTAGGTAGCTCTACAATGACACTTCGCAGCATTGAGAGCACAGACGAAACGGATAGTCTATCTCTAGCATGTTCTTGCACACACAGTAAACCAATATGTATGCATCTGACAACCTCGGCCACATTGTCGGGACTTAATATTCTAGGATCTATAGTAGAACATTGTCTTCATTCCACAACTGCCATACCTGGAAAACAAAAAAATTCTGGTAGTTTCAGAAAGGGATATCCCGACCTGACTCCACAACTTTTCCTCAGGTACGTGAATTACACTGAGGGTAGGTTTATGTAATTTTTAGAATTTTAGAGGAAGTTTGTGTAATTAGTGCAAACACTCTCTGGTTATCTATCGTGACTTTACATAGAGTTTTGTAGCACAGTAATCACACAGGAGATCCCTAAGTATGACTTACATGTGCCAAAAGGTTTAAAGTGCTATCGTTGTAGAAGGTTGTATTCCTTTTCCCGGTAGCAATCTCTATCATCATAACTCCAAAGCTAAAAACATCAGACTTTTCTGAAAATCTTCCTCCGATTGCGTATTCAGGAGACATGTATCCACTGAAAGAGAAATATCGGTTACTATGATAAGATGGAAATGTAAATAGTTTGACAAAATATATGTACTTACTATGTTCCTACAACTCTCATGGTCCTAATGTGATCTTCCTGGGTACCATATATTCTCGCCATGCCAAAGTCTGAAATCTTTGGGTTCCAATCATCATCCAGCAATATGTTACTAGGTTTGAGATCTCTATGTATAATTTTCAATCTCGAATCCCTGTGAAGATACAGCAGCCCTCGGCAAACACCTTCAATGATGTTGAAACGTCTCCGCCAGTCGAGGACATCTTGAGAATGATCTAATAGAAAAAAGAATATTCAAGAAAAAAAAGTTTGATTGAATCTACTACTGTACTATAATATCAAAATGTGATTGGAAAACAGAAAAACTTTTCAACCCACCAAAGAGGAAAAAGTCTAAGCTTTTATTAGGCATGTATTCGTACGCAAGCATCGTCTCTTTATTCTCAAGACAGCACCCCAATAATCTAACGAGATTTCTGTGTTGCAGTCGAGAAATGAGCACCACTTCATTCATAAACTCCTGCATCCCCTGTCCAGACGTTTTAGCAAGCCTCTTAACCGCGATACTTTTACCGTTCGCCAATTCTCCCTACATTTGCAGCAATTTTAACACGAAAAACCGGCAGATGTAACAGCTAACACAACACAAAAGTCACCTTATAAACTGTGCCAAACCCGCCCTTCCCAAGTTTGCTCGCCTCAGAAAAATTGTCAGTGGCATTTGCAAGTGTCTCAAGCTTAAACAATGGTAAATCTTCAAGATTACTAAATACGTCTTGAAGCGAGGGATCAGCTGAGTTTGATGTGTCTGCATTTCCAAGCCCCCTTCTTCTGCTTTCCTCTAATAGACATTGAAACACAAATCAAGTGATCAAATCTATCCATACTGCAAACATCATGGATAATTTAATCCTAATTCCAAGTTCCAAAAATTACCTCTTTTCTTAGCCCTCCATTTCCACAAAAAATACGTGAAAAAGCACGCAAAAACCAACGCAGCTATAATAGGGAGAATTAGGATCTTCTTCAACCCTTTCTTCTTACCACCTGCAACAACAAAACTCAATTCTCACCCTCTAAAAAACTTCACAAGATCAAAGACCCCAAACATAATTAAACTTACCCAATTCAGAATTAGCGAGACGGAAATAAAGACGTTGACCTGTTCCACTTGGAAATACCTGAAAATTCACCAAATTCCCACTCCAAAACATACACCCAAGAAGAATATCCCACGCATAGGCTGTGCAAGAACAGTTCCTCAAGCACAAGCCTTCACACTCACCTTCCTGCCTCAGCAGTCGGGTAGAATAGTTCGAGAGTCGAACCTTTTCAAGATTCAGAAATGCATCATCAGTGGAGCTTC
This sequence comes from Lippia alba, assembly GCA_037834125.1. NCBI lineage: Eukaryota > Viridiplantae > Streptophyta > Magnoliopsida > Lamiales > Verbenaceae > Lippia > Lippia alba. Next base: position 5,938 of record JBBMKE010093462.1, on the reverse strand, counting down.
CATTGTTGGTCTGATTACATCTCAAAGGAGTCCTCCTTAAACACCCACGAGTCCAGTTTCCGGAATCCCATTCCGGGGCGTCAGTAGGGCTGAATCCAGGCAGACAAGTACAAATTGGCGAATCTTGAGAGTTGCAGCTCCCGAAAGCTCCGCATATGCCGTAGGTGTCGCAGGTATTGCTCGAGGAAGTGTTGCCTTGTGCTGTGGATAACCTCGGGTGGGAAGAACAGAGGATCGTGGCGGTCAACAGAAGAAGAAATTTACGAGTTTTGTGCTTCTCCATGATTGTTATGATCGTGGATTCATGGCCATTGTTGTTGCAGGTGAAAATGGTTTGCCAGGAACCTGCCTGGAATGTTGCTATTTTTTATTTCATAGAAAACGAAATTAAATAAAGGATTGTTTTTTTAAAAATTAAATAAAGGATGAATTACATTTAAATCTAGTGCGCACTTGGTATATTTAAACTTAAACTCGCTTTAGTTTCTTAAATTATATTTTCGATTGTTATGAATTCCTAACGATTAATAAATTACAATACACGATTGTGGGGGAAAAAAATATTTTTGTTAATATTTGCCCTGTAGTACCGAATTTATTCTACAATTGAACAAATTTAATATTTATTTTAATAATAATGAGCTGTCTTAATTGTTTAATATAACTAATTTTGAGAAATGTGGATGGTACTATTTTATAAGTACAATTGAGGTTCCAAACTAAAGCAAGGAGAATTATTTTGTAATCTATTCTAATGCATCCTATTTTCAACATTTTTGGATCGCGACCCATTTACAAATAAACCCAGAAGAAGGACTTGAAATAGATTAATGGGTTGGCCCAAAGTTCTAACCAATTAAAAAAATCTATGTCTGAAGCTAGTAGGAGCGTAGGACAAAGGGATTCCCGCAGAGGAAGGCATAATATGAGGCTTCCCGGAAGAAGGCATCCCGAACGGACTCCTAGAGAAATCAGAAGCTTGATCAAGGCCCATTATGATACGTTCCATTTCTAGCACATGGCCCATTTGCATATGAGCTTATTGGAGCGGATGGACAGAAAAATTTGGGCCGATCCACGAGAAGGCCGAGTAAGAATGATCATAACTCGTGGGCTGTCAATAGGAGCTCAAAGCAAAAGGATTCCCGCTGAGGGTACGATATGCGGATTCCTGAATTGTTAAAGAGGAGGGCTCACTGGGGGGATTCCTGAGAAGACCAGGAGGACAAATAAGCAAGGCTTCACCACTTCCCGGGGCCCACAGATGCAGATAAGATTAAATGGTTATGCTATCCTAAGATTTCTCTCCCTACGTATATTTAAATTTAAACATTCAATTATGTTAACGAGTAGTGGGAAAAAGATACTCCCAACTATTCCCCCTTTTTCTCTCCCACTACCAAATTCACTAAAGGGAAGGAAGCTCTAGTTTAGGATAAAATCTGAGAAGCCCTTTAAATATAAAAACCACATTGTATTCAATCACGATATCTGAGATCAATAAAATTATACAAACTCTCCCTCTCTCTCTCTCTCTCTCAAAGAATACACACAGAAATCTGTGTGTACTTGGGAATGACAAGCATAATTTCTGCTATTATCCTCTTTATTTACTTAACTATCTTAACTATCTTGCTATTATTACCTCTATTTTATTATGCTTTTTCATAATCTTGTCAGAATTATATTCTCTTATTTATTTCCCTAAAAAATCACATATTGCAAGAATCAAGATTCCAACAACTCAAATTCCCAAATAAATAGGATGATGCATTTTTTTGAACGCATCATCTGGCGCCGTCTGTGGAAACTCGATTGAATCGAGCTAAGTCGTGAGAATGCAATGGATTATATTTTCTCAGATTACGAATCTCAAGTTTGCAAGATAAGTTCTTCTTATTCTTATTCGTTTTGATAATTACAATATATGGAGCATTTTTTGACATTATTGTTTGAGAATTCTGATATTAACGAGGCTGCAAATTCTTTCCAAACTATTCAACTAAAAAAAAAATGACAAAGAAATGAAAACAAAATCAGCGTGTTGTGCGTGACTTCAATATCTATAGTTTGCAAATTGTTTCTATTCATGTTGAGAACTTTATTTCTCGGTAATGAAATGTATTTTATCTCGTTTGAGTAGTCTATTAAGGCTTAGTATTTTATCATGTTGAGAACTTATTTCTTGGTAATGAATTGTATTTTATCTCGTTTGAGTAGTCGATTAAGGCTTGACTAACTTACGATCTCCTAAAATTTAATGGAGTATCATGCTTTATAATCTCAAATTGAATTTTAGATTCAAAAAGTTCATGAATTAACAACCAACCCTACTGGAGCTAGATCTGTTGGGATTTCTGCTCCAGGAGCAATTGAATCGAGCAGCCCAACCGACCGCAGTGGAGACGGACCTACAGTGACCCCGCGCCCAGGAGTGCTTTTAACTGGTCATCTAGGCTTTCCAGCGCCTAGCACAACAAGTGTCGGTAGTTATCTGCCCTAGGACGGCTTCCAGCCCTACTTTGCTAGGAGCCTCCTGACCTGGAGGAGGATATAGCGACCGTCATGGGACGACCCCAAAACACGAAAAGCAATCCACCCCAAAGAGAAATCCAGCCTCGCACCCAGGAGAAAGCTCAGCGCCAAGATATCCTCTCTACACAAGAAACACTTTTAGCAAATAATTTAGTAGGAATGCGAGCAACCCAGGGATAGGAAGGACGACAAGATATCCGGGATAGCAGCTAAAAGGCTCAAGATGACAAAGTATCAAGAATCCTGTTTATCCCATCACACAAAATCTGACTACGACAATCCATGCCACACAGTCCTATAATCTCATGCAGGTGGATAAACCTAAACTTCTGATCCGATCTCGAGAAGCAAACAAGGATCCTACTAACCCCGCCCCGAGAGTTCTACCAATTCCACACCAAATTAAGGGTGCGACACTAATAGGTGGCATCACCTAAAAAAATGAAATCGGGCGATTGTTACGCAAAGGATTCCTGACTAAGCCAATATGCATGCTAGAATCGTGAAAAGGGGTTTCAAAAGGACAGGATGTCACACTGATCACAAACATGTCTTGCCGAGAAAACAGACATATCCCGCCCATGAGGATGCCGGAAGATCAAACAATAAAAGCTATAAGGATGACCGACAGCCTTACCTCAAGCAAGTGCCCCTAAGATAGCCCGATAGGAAGCCTGACCAAACGGAGAGTTTCTCACAGAATAGAGAAACCCAGCATACAAAGGTATAATCTAGATGATATTAGGAGACCCCACTGATGCGGATTCACAAAGAGTGGTTTCCACTTCATGATGTGAGCTGCTCAATCTTGAGGACCAACGAAAGTTAGTCGCATCACCTCACTAGGTATGTATTGCTATGTGGTAATGCCATTTAATTGGTTTAAAAATTACAGGAGCCACATACCAACGACTCGTAGATAAGGGGTTCAACAATAAAATTGGAAGCAACATGAAAATGTACATGGACAACATACTAACGAAAAGGAAATAGATGGACCACCACATATGATACCTCGTTGAAGCATTCCATGGATACTTGGTGACTGAAAAAAGAACGTCGGCAAAATTATTTGAATAACGTCAGCAAAATTATTTTTAAAAATTTCAATTCTACCCTTATAGGGTCAATACTGTATGAAGATACATTTGTAATGTTAGTTAAATTTGTGTCTTTTAATTTGAAAATTTATAATTTAATATAATATTTATATTTTATCAATAAGTATAAATCGAAATAGATATTTTATATGTGTTCTATAAAGTATGATAAAAAATTGCAAATTCTAACTTATATTTATGTTTTTGTGTTTTTTACATTTTGCATAAGTTTATTTAAACTAATTCGTTAGAAATAACAAAATTTTAATCCGAAATAGAAAATTATAACAAAGACACCAAGCGTAAACAAACAAAGTTGGACTTATAATTTATTAGTAATTTAAATAAATATTCATTAGAGTTGTGTAAACAAATATTTCAATCGTTGGTGATCCCTAATGTATCTACTTTACAAACAAAGGAGGACATCTCAATATAAACATATTGAACATTCATTAAACTCTAGGTATGAAACTAGTTCATATTATTAAATAGCATTCTTTGAAAAAAAATTATATAGTCACAAACCTTAACTACTTATATGAAACTCCCCATAATTTTCAATACTTGCATTAACCCTTTGTTTTTGGACTTTTATTGCGTATACCCCATGAGCTTTAATGTATGAAGGGTAAAATAATAAAACTACACATTCTATTAAATTTAATGGAGGAAATAATGCGTTAGAAAAAGTTCATAATTTCTCAAACCTTATGATAATTTCGTCATACCTCAGGAAATTGTTCGTAATTATTTCAAAAATAAATAATGTACAGAGTTAAGATGGACTTTTCTAGTGGACCAAAGCAGATCAATGTACGGCCCACAAGAATACAGCGTGTGGGGCCCAGCTCATAACCGGACAAAATAGGCTTACGACTAACTAGACCTACTGGTTTCATGATGAAAGCGTTACTTGATGAGAATACAGAATTAATCATTAAGTTTGATTTTTAAAAACTAAGAACATATAAGTTATGATGGCCACAGTCAAGATATGAATAGAACTACAAACTAACAAAAAAGAATAAGAAGTTATTTTCAACTATTCAAAGTCAAGATATATGACAGTCATGATTCTCGAGGAAGTCCGTTTACCCAAGTCATCCACTCATCATTTACAATGACGCCAAAACTACCGATTACGACGAGTCTTCCTTTCAAATCCTAGATCAGCTACTGTCGAATTCAATAAATATTACAACAAAATATATTACACATGTTATTTGATTGATTGGTCGACTTTTTAAAAATTCCAATGTGTTGAGAGCTTGAGATTAATGAATTGATATGTTAAACTTTGCTAATGTTCTGTGTTGAGATTGTTGAGGCAATATGTTAGTTGTTTCGTTAATTAGTTTTATCTATCAAACTATGGTTAAAAACTAATTACCAAGTAATCATGTACTCAATTAATTTTTTTGTGATAATTATTTGTTGTAGTAATGTGAATTTCCTCACAACATTGCTGTGTCTCCGGCTCCACACCCGGTTTCTTTCATTAGGTTAGTCAAATTTCTAAGGACGTCTTCTAAGTCACATTATTGTCTAAAAGCTGTACAAACAAACAATTTAATCAAGTCTTTCATGTAGGAAGAAAATAGTGTGTGGCTATAAGGTTTTTCGAGAAAAACGAGTATATAATTTGATGTTATGTCTGGGGTCGCGAACTGGTTGGATGCAAGTACAATTTTCAAAACTTTACACATTAATCGTAATATGAAAGCAAGTTTAAAACTGTTCAAAAATATTCATGAATATTATACTTGAATTAATCACTATACGACCAGACACAAAATTTCAACATTAAGTTTACCTTTTCAATTGTTTATTTGAATATTTAGTCCAATTTCCTAATTGATGGAAATTGGCCCCTAAAGGGTCCTACATCAATCAACTCATTAGTCTGAAAATTCAACTATCACTTGGCTGATAAATGAAGATTTTTTGATAATAATTATGATATCGGACTAAATGCACTAGAACAATTAATTTTTTCCACATTTCATATTTCACTTAGTCTTTCAATACTGGTTTGATCATTTGATGCCGGACGCGTGTACATGATGAAATAAAGTTATAAAATTAGCGAACCAGAATGAAAATTGCCTGGTTTGGCCAATCTACCTATATCTATATCGATATCTATATTATATAGGAAGAGTGACTTTGACCTCAATTAAATCAATTTTGATTGAATAATATTTTATTTTAAATATAATCGATTTTTTAGGGAAAATTACATTTTTAGTCCTCTAAAGAAGGTCTTGTCCGGTTTTGGTCCTGATCTATTGACTTTTCTC
>JBBMKE010093355.1:0-17015 GCA_037834125.1 Lippia alba | reverse complement strand
TCATTTATTATTTATAAAAAAATATGTATTGCATAGGTATTTTCAATTTAACTATTCATTTTAAAATTATTTTAATTTACTAAAATCATACAAGTATTATAAATTATATCATATACTGATATCGTGCATCGCACGGAGCATACGCCAATACTATTTTATTTAATATTGACTCATAAAATATAGTAAAATATGGAATTGGTAAAAGAATTATAAGTTATAGTGGGGTGCAATTTGCCGCATTTGCCTCCTGAGAAATAATAAGTAGAGATATATAATTTGTAGCCCTAGATTGAAGATAGGCCATATTTTATGCTTTCTATTAACACACGAAAACATGTGGGCCACAACAATTTGTTCTACTTCTACATCAATCAACTACCATTTTTTTCTAATTAATTGAGTTTCAGTGTGAAACGAAGTCCCCTTGTCGGTCTACTTTCTATATCCCCAATCATGTATCATTAATAAAATACTACCTACTAATATAACTTAATGGTTATCGAGTTTAAATTTTGAAAGCACAGCTATTAATATTGACGTCGGCATTACTCATCAAGCACGTGGCCCAACGGAATCCTGACACGTGCCACTCAACCGACCTCGCGGACGCTCGACCAGTAGCTCGAGTAGCTTTTCATTTTCCCCAAGAAATTACCGCATCCACTCTACGAGGAGACGCCTGGTCGAACCTCTCGATCCAACCTCCCTCGACCCATCACCACGTGTCAGCGTCCCCTTAGCTGATAATGGCCGACCGAGCATTAAATGCTTGGCCTCAGTGGGGAACCTATCAAAATGTGGCGTTAACACGTAAGTCGAGTGTAATGATGGGTTTACCCCCTATAAATACCACCGCATTTATTTCACACAGTAAGTTTTCACCTACCACTTCTTACCGCATTTACTGCTTATGCTTTCGACCTCATCACTCGATAACTGACTTGAGCGTCGGAGTGCCAACCTGGGCAACACCCCTAATTCCCCCAAGTTGGCCTCTAGCTCACCCATTCTGTTTCATCGACCAGGTTCCTGAAGATCGGTAGTTTCCTTGAATACAAATTCAAGTGGTTCGAAGTTCCGACTCCATCGACCCCGAGTCATCAGGAAAAGGACTTGATCATTTTGGCGCCGTCTGTGGGAACTCCGCAACAAAAGCCAATCATATCTTCTAGAAACGCAGTCAACAGTATCCATATCGTCGATGAGGAAAATCACGAGACCCCCCTTCAGCCTCAAGTCACGATTCCCCCAACGATCAATGCCCCCTTAGTGTACTCTACCCCAGAGCTTGAACGTTGCCTGATGGAGTGTCGAGATGAAGCTGTTGCCGCGGTAGCTGAAGGTCGCGAACCTAGAATGCCTGTCTGCCCTCCTGCTCGACTGATTTCGCCCGTTCAGCCGGTTGTCAATCCCCCGGTCCTCGGGCCCCCGGTCAATTATCAGATTCCTGTAGCCTATTTCGCCGGAGGAGGACAAGTCGCACAGCCTGCCCCGGCCGGGCTCCGGCCTAATCGACAGCTCGCCCGACGCCCCGTCCGGGAGAGAATCAGTGAGCATGAGGAGGAAGCTAACACTCGAGCTCCGAGTCCGAGGTGCAAACGTCCTGCCCGACACGATCGCCCCAATGTGTCCCGGCAGCGTTGCTCTCGAAACTCCGAGTCCCATCCCTCTTATACCACACGAGATACTCGGGAGGATTTCTAGGACCGGTATGAAGATGTGTCCCAACGCAACTCCAATTGAGTCTTCAGCCTGTTGGGGCCGGAGGGGAGGCAGAATGAAATCCAGAGATCCAACCGGGGTTGGATCGTGCGCTCCGATGACTTATGAAACCAGTTGCCACCAGGGGTTCCAAGGGAGGACCCTCCCCGTGATGCTCGAGACTCACGTGGTCCATCTTCGAGTCGACGCTCGGATCGACGCGAACACGTTGATCGACCTCACTAGCGACCGGAACGGTTGAATCCCCAGCCCGATCGTGCCCAGAGATATCAGATTATACACGAGGCTAACTCGCCCTTTTGTGATGCTATTATCGAAGCCACCACCGATGACAAGATCCCGACCGGTCTCCCTTCCTACAATGGATCGATCGATTCGGAGAAACACGTGTCTCGACTCGAGATGCAACTGAGCATGTTCCCACATAACCCCAATATTTGGGCCAAGATCTTCGTAACAACCCTCGAAAGATATGCTCTCGACTGGTTTAATCGGCTCCTGCCTCGGAGTATCCCTTCCTATCAAAACCTCATCGAGAAGTTCGTTGCCCACTTTTCGTCGATGAAGGGTGATAAATTGTTGGCCACTTACTTGTACACTGTAAAGCAAGGGCACAATGAATCATTGAGGGACTTCTTCACCCGCTTCTCACAAGCGGTGATTAAAACCGATGAGCCCAGCATCGACCTGCTAGTACCGATCATTCATAGCGCTGTAATCAACAATGATTGTGCCCGCTACATTTTCCTGCAAAAGCCCAAGAATTTAGCCGATATTCAAGCGGCTGCCTGTGACTGGATGCAGCTCGAGAAGCTCGAGAATGCAAAATTCAATGTCATGCCCAAAAAGACCGAGCTGACTCGAAATCTCAAGTCGGATACTCGACCCAAAAATGATGGCGCTGGGCCCTCGCAGCCTCGATAACAATTCACCCAGCTCACCCGGCCAATCGAGGAGATTTTCAATGTCATTGATCCGAAACTCCTCAAAAATCCAAAGCCCATGAAGGACACGACCAAAAACCGTGATAGCAACAAGTTCTGCAACTTCCATCAGCAACGAGGACACAATACTGCCGAGTGCATCGCCCTCCAAGAAGAGATAGAAAGGCTCATCAAAGGCGGACATTTACATGAATTCATCCGGAAGATCGATGATCACGCCCGCAATCGAGATCAATGAGTCGACGCCTCCCCCCAACGCGTCCGACAAGCCAAGCCCCCGACCGAGCGAGATCAGAATAACCCGCCTTGCCTCGGGAGGATTGACATGATCGTGGGAGGGCCATCCGACAGAGACTCGAAAACTGCCAGAAAGCGAACCCGGCGTGAAGCCTCACGGAGCTACTTTGGCCCGAGAGAGGTCTTCCAACTGCAGAATGATGAAGCCTGGAGAGACAAGGAAGTTATTTTCGGTTCTAATGATGTAATCTACACGCATCATCACTCGGATGACACGCCTAGTTGTCCAATGGTTGTCACCCTTGATGTTGCTAATTTCGTTGTATCCAGGACTTTGATCGATAATGGTAGCTCGAGTAATATTATTTTGTATTCGACCCTTGTACGTATGTGCTTGCATGACAAATTATTGCTCGATCCTGTTAGAACTCCTTTGACAGGTTTCGGAGGAGCAGAGGTGTACACCAAAGGTCGGATCCGTCTGATTACGTCGATGGGCACCTTGCCCCGACGAGCAACGCTAGAAATCGAGTACCTAGTCGTCAACATGCCTTCGGCGTACAACATCATCTTCGGTCGACCAGGGCTTATCGAATTTCGAGTGTTCATCTCCACGTTCCACCAGATGATCAAACTTCCCACTCCTTTTGGAATAAGAGAGCTCAGGTGTGATGTCCCGGTCTCATGGACTTGCTACACAATCTCGATGGAGAAAGCCAGGAATCCAAACAGTGAGGGTGCTTCATTCCCGGTGTCCGGCCTCATGCCTGAAAGCTATCTCGATGATCCTGAGAATTCCATGCTCGATCTCCCGGCATCCACAAACCAGAGATCAAAGAAGAAGAAGTCCGATGAGCCGCAGCTCGAGCCCTCTGAAGAGCTCGAGGAAATCAAACTCTTTCCCGGCCGATCTGACAAAAACACTAACATAGGGAAAGGACGCTTGGGCGAGGAAGAGTGCATGCTGATACAGTTCCTTCGAGACAACATCGATGTCTTCGCCTCCAACGCTTTCGAATTGGTCGGAGTCGATCAAAAAGTCATTGAGCACCACCTCAATGTCGATCCATCCTCCAAACCCATAAAACAGAAGCTGCGCCGACAGAGCGATGCTCGTAACGCCATTATCGAAGGAGAAGTTAAGAAACTCCTTGATGCTCGTTATATCACTCCGATTCAGTTCACCGACTGGCTATGCAATGTGGTACTCGTCCCAAAGCCTGAAGAAAAATGGCGTATGTGCAATGATTTTACCGACCTCAACAAAGCCTGCCCGATGGATCTGTACCCGTTGCCTAGAATCGACCAGTTGGTCAATTCCACGGTAGGGTGCGAGTGCCTGAGCATGATGGATGCCTTCTAGGGCTATTACCAAATTTGCATGGCTAGAGAGGACGAGTCGATTTATAGTGTTTAATGGCATATACTGCTTCAAGGTGATGCCATTTGGGTTGAAGAATGCCGGTGCCACATACCAACAAATGATGAACAAGGTGTTCAAATCCGAGATCGGGAACTCAATGGAGGTATATGTTGACGACATGATCGTCAAGAGAGAAAGGGTCGTCGACCACCTCGAACACCTCAAACGAGCTTTCGATATGCTTAGGAGATTTAACCTCAAGCTAAATCCAGCCAAGTGCACTTTCGGGGTCGACGGCGGAAAATTTCTTGGGATATATGGTCAGTCAGACAGGCATTGAGGCCAACCCCGCCAAAATCTCAGCGATACAACAACTAACCAAGTCGGAGTCGATCAGAGATGTGCAATGATTAATCGGACGAGCAATCTCCCTCAACCGTTTCATCTCTCGATCCTCCAAGAAGAATCTCCCATTTTTCAAAGTTCTGAGGAACATGAAGAATTTCAAATGGACGCCCGAGTGTGATCAAGCTTTCGAGGACCTTAAGCGTTACCTCTCGAACCCTCCCTTTCTCACAAACCTATCGATGAAGAGCCCCTGTATCTTTATCTCGATGTAACCAATGAAACTCTCAGCTCAGTGCTCATTGCTATCCGAGATAGGAAACACCTGTCGGTCTATTACTTGAGCAAGATCTTGTACGGGCTTGAGACTCGATATCCAGAGATCGAGAAATTTGCCCTCGTGGTTACCCACTCCTCCAGAAAGCTTAAACCATACTTTCAGGTGCACCCGATCATTGTGTTAGTTGATCAACCCCTGAAGTAAATCATGGAGAAACCCGAAGCCTCTGGACGACTCACTCGATGGTCCATCGAGCTCGGCTAGTTTGAGATAACGTATCGGCCTCAGGCCGCCTATCGTCGAGAAAGATCCCAGGGCTGCGCCCAAAGCCGACAGTGGCCTGTGGGTCATGACGGTCGATGGCTCTTCGACCTCTTCAGGTGGGGGAGTGGGGCTTACCCTACAAAACACCCATGGAGATGTGCTCGAATACGCCATCGCCTTGGATTTCCCAGCCACAAATAATAAGGCAGAAAATGAAGCAATGCTGGCTGGTCTGAGGATAGCAAGGGAACAAGGCATCACTTGACTCAGAGCCCATGCCGATTCCCAGCTCGTCGTCAGACAAATCACAGGCGAGTTCGAAGCCCAGGAGAAAACCATGATCAGTTATCTCGAACTCTTAGAAAGCACCTCGAAAGTTTTGAAGAGTTCTAATTGGTGCACGTGCCTCGAGAAGAGAACACCCGGGCCGACGCTCTATCAAAGTTTGCCAGCAACCAGCAGGGCTCGAGAGCCAAAACTGTCATATTTCTTACTGAAAACCAGAGGGCTATCGATCAAGACCACGCCCAGGTCCACGCCATCGACATGGCTGAACCTTGCTGGCTCGATGATCTATTCCTCTTCCTCTAAGACGGAGTCCTACCAGAGAACCCTTCGGATGCTAAGAAGATCAACTATTGAGCCCTGAACTACTTCCTCGACAATGAAGGTAGGCTATATAAAAAAGCCTTCATGGGGCTGACCAAACGATGCCTTCGACCTTCCCAAGTGCAACAGGTGCTCGGAGAAATCCACGCGGGATCATGTGGCAACCATTCAGGTTATAGATCCCTCGCACTAAAGGTTTCTCGAGCAGGGTTTTACTGGGCAACCCTCCGACGTGATGCTTATGAGTTTGTTAAGAAATATGTGAGATGCCAGAAAACGGCCACCCTGATCCACCACCATCCGGCCGAGATGATTATCGTCGAATTCGCCTGGCCCTTTGAGCAATGGGGAATAGATATAATCGGACCCTTTTCTCTCGCTTCTCAGCAGAGGCAATTCACGCTATCGACTACTTCTCCAAGTGGGTCGAAGCCCTAGCGGTCCCCAAAATCACATACCATGTTATCCGAGATTTCATTTGGAAGAATATCATCACCCGGTTTCGGCATCCCTCGAGTCCTCGTGTGTGACAATGGCCCCCAGTTTTGAAGTGCCTAGCTTAAGGCCTATCTAGTCGATTTTCGAATCAGTCAACGTTTTACATCCGTCGGGCACCCGCAAGCCAACGGACAAGTCGAAGTCACCAATCGCACAATCATACAAAACCTCAAGGCAAGACTCGATGCTAAGAAGGAATTTTGGGTCGATGAACTGGACAGAGTACTACAGGCCTATCGGACCACTCCCAGGACACCCACCAAGCAAACCCCATACTTGATAGTCTACGGGTCAGAGGCCATGATCCCCGCTGAAATCCTACTTCATTCTCCGAGAGTCGAGCACCAAACGCTCGAACAGAACTCAGCACAATGGGCCCTAGACCTGGACATGATCGAAGAGCTTAGAGAAAATGAATACCAGTGGATGCAGAATTACCATGCCACAACTTCCAGGGCATATAACAAGCATCTCCTGCCTCGATCATTTTTGGTCGGAGACCTCATATTGAAAAGGGTAGACGTCACCAAGCATGTGGGAAAGCTCGATGAGAATTGGGACGGACCTTATCGAATCACCTCCATTGGCAAGAATCGATCGTACCATCTCGAAGATTTGCAAGGAAAGCCTCTTCATCGATCCTGGAATGCTCACAATCTTAAGAAGTTTTATTTGTAATCAAGTTGTTACTCAAAAAATGTACATCGACAATTTTTGATCAATGAATATCTCTTACTTCAGGTTGCTTATTGAGCTATTGTCGTTACATCGATATATTAGAGTAACTCTCGAACATCTCATCGATACAACACTATCGATAACAACAACTCGAAAAGAAGATAAAAAGACATCAATCGACTAAAAAGATGACATTTCATTAAACTTAAAAGATAAAAGTTACAACTTAAAGCATAATTCGAAACAACAACGAGCACAGAAATAAAACTCGAGCCTAACATTCTCGAGCGACTACTTAACAACTTTTGGATTTTCTGCTGGGAGCGATCAGGACTCGGATCCCTACCTATTTACAATCGGCCCGCTCGTTCATTCGTACAGGTATGATGTGTGTGATCTTATTTGCGCGTTTTAAATTCATATTATTATGTTTTATGTGATTTATATTGTTATACCTTGTTGTTAATTGCTACTAAGTGACTTATTTGACTAATTGAAATATTTGACTTGATTGAAGTTATGAATGAATGAATGGATTTATCGCGTGCAAATCCTTCGGGATTTGAATTTGGAATTTGATGATTTTCAAGTATGTGTTTGTTATACGTGTTATAGACGTGTGCATGTGTTCGTGTTTGATTTTGGACTTACGTGGCATGCATACGCATCTCATTCTATTTATGCGACGAAAAGGGGGGGTTAACGAGCACTTGACCTACCTTTCGTTTCGGCATGCATATCTTGAGTTCGGAAATTCGGATTTGAATTACGTCACCTCCGTTGAGCTTGAATCGACGATTTGGACTCAATGGACCTTGCCTCACATTTTCCTAAAATAGTTAAAGCCCTTGAAATTTTCCCGGAACTCACCCAAGCCCTTCAAAATCGGCCAAAATGACCATTTCCAACTTAAAATGCCATAACTTACTCATTTTTAACCCAAATTAAGTGATTCAAGGGCCCACTTCACCCTCAATCAAAACCCCACAAACCGTGATTAATTTCATTATAATTTCACACTCCAAACTCAGCCAAAAGCATCAGCAAACCGAGCCCTTCTCAAAACCAATAGAGAAAACACTATTCTATCATCTTCTTCCCAAAGCTCAAGTCCATCTCTCCAAATTTCTTCAAGGTAAGCTTGGATTATTGTTTGTCATCTCTCCCTCATTCTTTTAAGTGCATGATTGGCCTATATGAAGATCTCTTGCTTATAGTATGAAGAATTGGGTGAATAGTTAGGTTATATGCCATTTTCTTGATCACTTGATTCCTTGAGTGCTTTTGTTGGTTTTATGCATGAAAGTTGATCACTCTCACACCCTAGAAACATTTATGAACTTGTATTTGATGGTTGTTGGCTAATAAATGAGTTACCATTAATGCATTTCAAGATTTTTGTGAGATTTGTCCATGAATGCTCTTCCCTTGCCTTAGCTAGCTTCTATGCTTCTTTGGACTTGCTTTCTCTGGTGTTTTGAGTGTGGTTTCATACCTTAAGGTTCTGCTCAAGCTTTGGATTGGTTTGGTTGGGAGTTACCCCTGTTTTTACCTCTTTCCCGCACCTTCAGGGCTTCCAACGACCGTTGGAAATCCCTTCATGGGAATCTACGGTCGTTGATTCTATGCAGTAGATTGCTACTGCATAAAATCAACGACAGTTGGAAATTCTGAAAAAGGATTCCCACGGTCGTTGATCCCCTCTGGACCACCAAAAGTGGTTTTTCTTGCTGCGTTCTTCGTTCGATTGATCTTTCCCGCCCCTAACTTGATCCCAATGTGTTATAAGCATGATTGTGAGGTCTTTAAGCCATGCCTTAGTTCTTAATGCTTGAGTTTGATTTGATTTATCTCTTATGCATGAGTGAGGTACTTTGTGCCAAATTTTGGGATCCAGTGAACGCGGTTTGCGTGTGTTGTGCTTTCATGAACCCTTGTTGCTCTTTTATGCGCTTGTATGCCTTGATGCCTGAAATGTGATCAATGAAGGCTTGTTTTTCCTAACTTGATGATCCTTATGTGACTTGTTTTCAAGTTAATTATGCATTATACATGACTTGCACGATTGATATGCATTGAAATGGAAATGATTGAATGAAAGAATGAAAGAATGATTGATTTAGTACTAGTATGCACTCTCATGACATTGATTAACCTTGTATGCATCTCATATCACTCCATTGCATTGCTGAGCATCATAATTGGTCATGATTAAGTCTCACACTGTCTTTCTTGCACAGATCCGGGTTCTTTTGGGGACGAGGTTGACCCTTGAGTCTTGCTCTTCCTTTCTTTTGGCTTTCAAGGTGGGTTTCTCTTCTACTTAGTTAAACGACCTAATATGCCCTCAACATGAATGTTTTGAAACCAAAAGTTTTCTATATCTTATTATGAGTCATTTTTTCAAGAGTAAATGTTTTACCACGTAAAGCCCTTATTTTATGAATTCTACCCATGTTTTGGCAGGAAAAGAATACATGCACAGAATGGGGCCCAGGGGCTTAGTGTGAGTGGGATCCGAGGAAGCAAGGGCTGACGGTGATCCCTCATACTAGTCCCACCAATGAACGCCGCAATCGGACCCCGTTAGAGATAGTGGGGAATGGCCGACGAGTGCCATTTGGGGATTCATGTACCCCTCTTGGTCAATGCATGGGTGGTTGGGTCTTGCAAACTCACCACCAAACCGGAGGAAGAAGGGTAAATGCTTGCTTGTGCACGAAAGAATGAATGCATGAAAGAAAGAATGAATGAATGTTAATTGATTACACGAGGTGGAGGAAAAAGACTAATACACGCCCCCTCGCCGGGTTTATAATGACCTAATGAAAGAATGAAAGTTATAATCCCTGTTGTTGATTTCTCTCTCTCGCCCGTTTGGGAAATTATTTTGAAAACCTCACTTGGGATTATAATATGCATGTGAATGATTTAAATAATGTCTTATATATTTATTTATGCCCTGTTTTTATACCCACCAGTCTCTTTTAGACTGAACTCGATTTATTTTCAGTGTTTGTGCAGGTTTTGGTGCTAGGCGGGAATTCGAGTCTAGTAGAGTCTCGTATTTGTCTCTAGCACTGCATATGTATTTATTTATTCACTCTTGTATTTAATGATAGAACGCCTGTGGCGCATTTTGAACTGTTTTGAGGTTGCGAAGGCCATTGCTACGTGCTATGTATTTAAATTGAGCCCATGGCTCCTTTATGCTATTTGTATCATGCTTCATTTCCGCATTTCTTATCTTGTGCTCTGATCTTGGTATTGAATAGTTTAAGGGTTAGCCCGCCTAGTATAGCGTGTGTGTAGTGTCCTCGTTCGCCGGGTCTTGGCTTGTGTATGGATTATCCGTTTCATATGCGGGTCGGGTCTCGGTGCGAGGGAATGTGGTGTCCCCTGTCGGGCATCACAAGCAACTACTAGTGCTCACCCTAACAGTCGAGGCACCTAAAAGCAACAAAAGATCGACCATAACCGTCAGATCCTTAAAAAAGTGGAGTTCACAATCAGCTTGAAAAAATCGAGCACAGAGATAGGGCGTGTCCATTCTCTCCGGCTCATGGCTAGGTCCCCTCGTCGATGGTTACAGGAGCCTCAGGACCAAAATAATCGGGGCAGATGTCGGCGGGCTCAAAACTCTGAGATATGTCGATCTCGGGCGGCATGACCCTTGAATCTTCGGCTTCCCCTTTATACATTGATTATGCCAAGACTATGGCAAAGCCGAACTCCTCTTTCTCCCACTCGGGCTCGGGTTTGGGGGCAGGCAGGCTGGGGTCTACCAGTCTGGGATCATCTTGGAAGATCCCGACCTTCTTCTCGTCATAGTCCTTGGGCACATATCCCACCGCTTGCAATTGCGCGAGGCAAAAGTTGAACCTTTCCTCGACGTCCTTGAAGCTCAGGATGCTGCAAGCTTTGGTGAATGCCCTCGACTTCATGAATCAGTAGGCACCCTTCCTCTCGATCTCCTGGATCGATAGCTTCAGCCCCTCGCGGCATTTGCGGATGACCCTCATCGCGCCCTTCATCTCCCCTTCCACCTGGCCCTGCCTCCTCCTTCGACATCGAGGACTTGGCTTTCTCCTTCTTCAGCTCATCCTCGAGCTCAAAAAATTTTCCGATAGCATCGAGAAGGTCCTTGTCCAACTTCGCATTGTCCGCCTTCAGCTCCCCGACCTGTTTGTCCTTCTCGGACAGCTCCGCCCGTATCGACTCCACCGTCTTCTCCGCCCGGGCCCTCAATTGCCTGTGCACCCAGCTCCTTCGAGCGATGTGGAACAAGTCTTGTCCCATCTACAAGATCAAAACGGGTTAGTAAATCGATGCAGCAAATCGAGTGCAAAAACTAGAAGGATTCGAGATACCACTTACCGCGAAAAAGTGTTGGGCCGCATAGGCCTCTATCTCATCATCGGAGTAGACCATCCTCTTGTGATGGTCGACCTCCATTTGCATCGACCTGTAGAGGGCCCCGATGGTCTTGTAATCCCGAGGCGCAGAGGTCAGGTGGCAGGGCTCCTCCTTCTCGTTGAAGCTCTCGATTCCGGCCGGGAAATGAGGCTCGAAAATGGTGGGGTAGTCGAAGAAGAGCTGCATCTCCTCCTCGGTCGCCTTCAACGGGATCGCCTGGATCGGCCTCACCATGGGGGGTTGTCGGACCCCCGATAGGATGTTCCCCACATTTCGAGGCACCACGGCCCCGACCCCGTGCTCGAGATCCCCACTCTTGCGGCCTATCAGAACTTCGACCGCAAGCTCATAATGCGACAGGGGGGCTGTCCGAGCAGTAGAAACCACTTGTTTATTGCTATTCACGACCTGCACCTTGGCAGAAGAAGATTTTGGGGGGCCCTGAGTTTTGGGGGTGTATTCCTCACGGCTTGCTGTTTCAGCCGCTTGGTCCTCGACCACTCGACCTCGGGGGTCTCTTCCCTCTTTCTCGATCCGCCATCCCTCTTCTCGGGGGCCTCCGGACTCCTCATGGCCATCACCTCAGGTACGGCCTTTTTAGTGGCCTTGAGTGCCCCATGTTTCTCCCATTCGGTTGGCCCCAGGAGCCCCTTATTCTTCGCCACCTTAGCCAGCTTGGCCATCTCCTTCCTGCGGGCATTGAGAGCTGCAGACATGATTACTTCTTCTGCAAATCGAGCAAGGAAAAATCGATTAGGCACTTGTGAAGAAATCAATATACAACAATATCAAAAGCAAAAATGTTGTTGCTTCGAGGATTAGTCGACTCTATTACCAGGGTCGAACTCCCTCCTAACACCCGGGGCAAGGCCCAACTCGATCAAAAACTGTGGCTCGACCATGTGATGTGAGTCCACGCTCCCCATCTCCCTCAGACGTTGGACTAACGTATTGGGCCAACCCGACATTCCCCTCGGCATATCTGCTTGGGGGTCCCAACTCCAGCTCGGGAAGTTCAAGCCCGGCCACCCTCTTTGCTCTCGATAAAAACAAACCTCTCTTTCCATCCTTTCCCATTCAACGAGGTCGAAGAGAGGACCAGTCGATAGTTATTCTTCGAGGACAACTGAAGGAATCCGGGCCCCGACTTTGAGGTTTCCGATGTTACAGAGGCTTGGAAGACCTCCGACAGGCAAAAAACATTTGGGGCGTACCCCAGGCATTTCAACAATTCCCTAAACCATTAACCATGGCATACGAGTTGGGCATCAACTGAAGCGGGCTTATTTTTAGCTCGTTGATGAAATCGAGCATCTCAATCGGAATGGGCACCCAAAACCTATTCTCGACGGCCAGAAAGTTGACAGCTATGCAATTGGGGGGGATTGGTCATCCGAGTTCCTACTTCAGGCCTTAACACTCTGTAACCCCGGTACTCGGGAGCCCCTCGAAGAGTAGCTGCTCGAATCTCTGCACATTTTTCTTGGAGATCGTAAAAGGGATGCCTCGAGGGTCGTTCGGCAACACCTCTTGGGGTTTGATGTTCCTCACATTTTTCTCTTCCTCCTCCTCTTCCTCCCCTCGACCTGAGGTCGAGACCTCTTCATCTCAGAAACGGTCAACTACCACCTCCGGTCGGGGAGAAGACCCCGTGTCCATTATATCGACCTCTTCGTCCGGCCCTTGGCGGCTAGAGGATAGTGTCTGAGTCGTCTCTGACTCCGAGCTCTCCGATGAAGAACTCGATGAACTCAGGGACACGACTCCCCCCATTTCGACTGGAATCTCGCTCTCTCTCCTTGGCGACATCTTCTCACTGGAAATTGCAAACGACAGTAAGAATCGGAAAGACGATTGAGAGAGGCGATGGTTCCAGGGAATGGAGAAGATCGACCTCTCCCTCGAAGCAACAAAGAAATGCAAGAGGAAAAATAAAATGCAAGCAGAGTTCAAAGTCGGAGTCGGATGTATTACCTGTTGATGAAAGCTTGCAAGTTCTTGTTCGACTTGAAGCTCGCACGGACTTGCCAACAACTCTCAGGAATACTTGGACAACTCGATAACACTTTACTCTGATAGTTTTCGAAACGATAAAATGAAATTACAGAGGTCCACTATTTACAGGGGTAATTATGGCGGAAATCAAGAAGTTAAAATGACGCAATGATTACCTTGGGACCCACGTCCGAAGATAAAATGTCGCCTTCACGTCAGCACCTGAAGCCGCCGTTTCGGAGGGCTTATGACGTGGGCACTACTCGTCAAGCACGTGGCCCAACGGAATCCTGACATGTGTCACTAAACCGACCTCACGGGCGCTCGACCAGTAGCGCGAGTAGCTTTTCACTATTCCCAAGAAATTATCGCACCCACTCTCTGAGGAGATGTCTGGTCGAACCTCTCGATCCAATCTCCCTCGACCCATCGCCACGTGTCAGCATCCCCTTAGGTGATAATGGCTAACCGAGCATTAAATGCTTGGACTCAGTGGGGCACCTGTCAAAATGTGGCGTTAACACGTAAGTTGAGTGTAATGATGGGTTTACCCCCTATAAATACCACCGCATTTATTTCACACAGTAAGTTTTCACCTACCACTTCTGACCGCATTTACTGCTCATACTTTCGACCTCATCACTCGATAACTGACTTGAGCGTCAGAGTACCAACTTGGGCAACACCCCCAATTCCCCCAAGTTGACCTCTAGCTCACCCATTCTGTTTCATCGATCAGGTTTCTGAAGATCGGTAGTTCCCTCGAATACAAATTTAAGTGGTTCGAAGTCCCGACTCCATCGATCCCGAGTCATCAAGAAAAGGACTCGATCATTTATTATTAATAAATAAAAATTTGACACCTTCACTTAAAAAGTCGTTCTGACTTAAATAAAACTATCTTAAAACTACGAGAATTCTTAAGAAAAATAAATTAATTATCTAAACAAAAACATTATATATATCCTCTTACCAACAATGAAATAAAAATTGACCAAAATTTAAAATTTGAGCATTACAAACATCACAACCAAGAACCAGACTCAAAATAAAAAATCCGACATGAATGGAGTCGATCTCAAACAAAAAATGATAGAAATGATTTATTAAATGAGTTTCGGCACCAATCAGCGAGATTGTTTATTATCCCATTTGGTGAATAGTGATTCTATTTTTTTAATACAAAAATTTATAAGTGTGTATATTGCAATCATAAATTTTATATTAAATTCGCTTTTTAAAAAAAATGGAACTACTATTTACCACAGTGATTCGATTTTTTTGAATAGTAATTTTGTTTTTCCACAAAACGAAAAACACCAAAATTATAATACCCAAAAAAGTACACAAAATGTAAAATATTAAAAAAACAAACCACAATAAAATTAGAAATCCAAGCACTAGTAGAATGAATTCCTTTAAAAGAAAATGAATTTATCTTATCATTTCATGAATATTGATCGAGTCTTTTTCCTGGCAGCTCGGAATCGGTGCTCGATTCACTTGAATTTGTATTCGAGGGAACCGTCGATCTTCCTGGAACCTGGTCGAGAAAACAGTATGGGTGAGCTAGAGGCCAACTTGGGGGACTTGAGGGGGTTGCCCAGGTTGGCACTCCGACGCTTAAGTCAGTATCGAGTGTCGAGGTCAAGTGTAAAGGCAGTAAATGCGGTAAAAGCGGGTAGGTGAAAACTTACTGTTTGAAATAAATGCCGCAGTATTTATAGGGGTAAACCTCATCATTACCCCCGACTTACGTGTTAGCCCCACGTGGTGACGAGTCGAGGGAGTCGAGGGATGTCGGTCGAGCGAATCGACCGGGGCACATCCTCGGAGAGCGGGTGCAGTAAATTCTTGGGGGAAGTGAAAAGCTACTCGAGGCATAGGTCAAGCGCTACGCGGTCGAACGGGCAACACGTGTCAGAATCTCCTTGGACCATATGTCATATTATAATGCCCACGTCATAAGCCCCCCTAAACGTCTGCTGTAAGGGCTGATGTGGAGGCGACGTTTCATTTTCGGACGTGGGTCCCAAGATAATCATTGCGCCGTTTCAACTTCTCGATTCCCACCATTATTACCCCTATAAATAGTGGACCTCTGTAAATTCATTTTACCGTTTCGAAAATTGTCAGAGCAAAGAGCATTAGAGTCGTTCGAGTATTCCTGAGTTTCGTTGGTGCGTTTGTGCAAGCCTTTGTCGAGTAAAGACCTTCTAGCTTTCAACAACAGGTAATGTCTTCGATCTCGACTTTGTCCTTTTAGATTCTCTTTGGTTTCTTGCGTTTTTCATTAGCTTCGAGGGAGAGGCCGATCTCCTCCATCCCTGGAACCTCAGTCTCTCTCAATCCGACACTTCGAAGAATCTTATGGTGTTTCAAAATTTCTAGTGAGAAGAGAGACCGAGACTCCGGTCGGGATGGAGGGAGTTGTGTCCCTCAGTTCCTTGAGCTCGTTGTTAGAGAGTTCGGAGTCGGAGACCACTCAGACGCTGTCCTCTAGCCGGCAGGGGCCGGACGAAGAGGTTGATATAATGGATACGGGGTCTTCTCCCCGATCGGAGGTTGTCGCTGGCCGTCTTCGAGATGAAGAGGCCTCGACATCAGGTCGAGGGGAAGAAGGAGAGGAAGAAGAGGAAGAGGAGGGGGCAAGAGACGTCGAGCCCAAAGAGACGTTGCCGTATGACCCTCGGGGCATTCCATGCATGATTTTCGAGGAGAAAGTACGGCGAATCGAGCAACTACTCTTCGGGGGGGCTCCCGAGTACGGGGGTTACAAGGTGTTGAGGCCTGAAGTAGGGAGCCGAATGACCAATCCCCCCCAATTGCATAGCTGTCAATTACCTTGTCGTCGAGAATGGGTTTCGGGTGCCCATTCCGACCGATATGCTCGATTTCTTTAACGAGCCGAATGACCAATCCCCCCCAACTCGTACGCTATGGCTAATGGGTTGAGGGCATTGTTGAAGTGCCTGGACGCCCCAAATGTTTTTTGCATGTCGGAGGTTTTTTTAAGCTTCTCTGACATCAGCGAGTTCTAAGTCGGGGCCTAGGTACCTCCAGTTGTTCTCAAAAAACAATTATCGACTGGTCCTCTCTCCGACCTCATCAAATGGAAAGGGATGGAAGGAGAGGTTTGTTTTTATCGAGTTCGAGAAGGGGTGGCCGGGTTTGGACTTCCCGGGTTGGAGTTGGAATCCTCGAGCGGAGATGCCGAGGGGGATGCCGTGTTGGCCTAATACTTTGATCCAACATTTGAGGGAGATGGGCCTAGCCCCGGGTGTTAGTAGGGAGTTTGACCCTGGTAACTTGAGTCAACTGACTCCTCGAAGCAGCAATGTTTTTACTTTTGATATTCTTGCATATTTATTTCTTTGTAAGTGTCTGATCGATATCTTCCTTGTTCGACTTTGTAGAAGAAGTAATCATGTCGGCTGCTCTCAATGCTCGTCGAAAGAAGATGGCTGAACTCGCCAAGACGGCTGGAGGGGCCTTCCTGGCCCGACTGAGGGTGAGAAGGAAGGGGCACTCGATGCAACTGTGAAGGCTGTGCCCGAGGTCATGGCGATGAGGAGTCCAGAGGCTCCTGAGAAGAGGGAGAGAGAGTCAAAGAAGAGGGGAGAGGCCTCGGAGGTCAAGGGGTCGAGGAACAAGCGACTGAAAA
>JBBMKE010093142.1:0-17019 GCA_037834125.1 Lippia alba | reverse complement strand
TATTTGTATTGACATATTAATTAATCATATTTATCGTAAAAATGCATTCTGTTCCACAAAGTGCCGCGACCGTTCCGTTCCGCGACGCTGGAACTGGAACTGGAACGGTGCCCCCCGATCCGTTTCCCGCGCCCGCGACTGCGAACCATGTTTGTAGGTCGTCATCTGCTGCTTCTTGCTGATTCTGTAGCGAACCTCGGCTTCAGAAAAATGCTATTTTTTGTTGTAAAGAGACTGAGATTTGTGAATAGCAATGGCGGCAGTTGTTGCCTCCTCATTTATTAAAAATCAAGAAATAAAAACATTGTGGGATCCCATGGATGAATCCTTATTTCCTCGAACGGAACGACATAATTCGTAGTAAATCTGTTATTCATGAACCTATAACTCCACCAGAGAATGATCCTTATATAAGTGCAGCATAAGTAATCTGGTTCCAAGTATCTGGCAATCCAGGTATGCACCAATGGCTGCAATCCACTCCACTGGGATCTCTTCCGTATTTCGCGGGATGAGCATCTTTCCTTAGCTATGACAGGACTGTGATATCAAGTAGATAAACTGGTTTCTTCATTGTCCTCAAAACATTGTTGAGGACGCTTGCTTCTGTTGGTCTCCCCCTCGGATACTTCGGCCCTTTAATCGGCTCTTGCTCTCCAGTACAACTTGATTTCGAGCCCCATTCTTGGCCCCTACATTACCATCACCAAGGGGTTTCACATTGGAAAAAACAATGAGAGATACTGAAATTAAAACTACTTTATCTCATAGATTGTACAGTTATATTGTCTGATTATGATATCGTCTTTTTGACAAATAGTTACTTCCAATGTGAGGGGGAAATCCCCTGGAAGAAGACCTTAGTCTTGGATGGATCAACATTTTGGTCAACCCATTGAGCCCAAGTGGTCAACCCCTTCGAAAATGCCACTACACGGTCCATATCTTTGGTCACCTTGCCACCATATTCCACAAAATCCCATCTGCAATAAAATTTTACCAAAAATATAAGTAAAAATAGCAAAAAACAATAATAAATTTGATAAAAAAAGAATCAATCCTACGGTTGCAATCTCCCGGTGTGGATCCACCAATGCCACGTATTGAAGATCAACGCGTCCATTCCTTGCCATGCGTTTCCTTCTTGAATGGAGTCGAGTTTCAGGACTCGACCTATTTTCTCCGGGACTACATCCACCAAGAAATGGGAGGTGTAGAGATACACAGTCACTTCATAATCCTGCACATCATGTAAATATACACTTTTGTAGATCATATTTATGGAAACACCAAAAGATTGAGGAGCTGAATGCAAATAAATATGACCTCAAACTTGACATAGGAAACGGGGTTCTTTCTGGAGAAGGATGTTTTGGACTTAGGAACTGAGGAGTGAAGCATGCAGACAAACGAATTCCACTGGTTCAAACTCAATGAAACTCCTATAAACATTATCTTCTTTCCCTTCCATCTCGTCAGGAAATCCACGCCGTCAAATATGCAGCCAAATATTTGACAATATTTTACTAATACGAATAATTACATATACCACCCTTGAATTTAGGAAACATTACATATACCACCCCTGAGTTTAGGGATAAATTTTCCGGAGTTGCTAACATTCTGTTTTTGGTGCAGAACATCTCTCGAGTAGGAGTGTTATTTGTAGTATTACGATTTCTATCAGGACCCTTAGTGTAACCTAAATTCAGGATAGTGCAAAGTAATTCTATCTCCATCTATTAAAGTAGAACCAACGGCTCATTTATATGACCAAAAATGATATTTTCAAATGATAAAGATTCGTTTTTTGGAGATTAATTTGATCGCCTTGGTAAGTTGCAAGAATCTGGTTTCCAATAATAGTTAAGGTAAAGTTTATTGGGACGGCCTGACTTTAGGCAGTTTGAATTCAGAATCCAGGAAGGGGCAGCTTGAAGAATCATAAAGAGGTTTTAATGAAGGATCCCCTGAAACCAGTTGCATCCACCAGCAATCTGCTTATCTGTAAAATCTGTCACATTTTGATTAATTAGTTCTGCTTTTACACACAAAAATAGGTCAGGAAAATGTTTATCAGGGCCTGGTAATGGAATCCCATATCCTAGTTTTGAATGCAAGAATGATATTAGGTTTGAATTGTAATTTTGCATTTTGATTAGAGGATTTTAAATAGGGAAAAGGAAGTTCATAAGAAATTATGTTGTTTATCTTTTTTTTTTTGTTTTGGGAAAGAGGTATAATGGTTATAAGATGGGAAATTTGGAGAGGGAATTATATTGATAATGAAGTCTTGTTTGAGCCTGATTTTGTTTTCCTTTTATGAAATAAAAGAGGCTCATTGAGTGATAAGAAAGTCAACTGCTGCGCCTCAACGCATTTTGGGGAGAACCAACTACCTTTGGGTTCAAGTTGCATTTCACCCCTAACCACAATTCATCCGTTGATGCTTCAACATCAATCAGTTCGGACCTCCACTTAGTTTCACCCAAACTTCATCGTGGTCATGGATAGACCACACAAGTTCGGATCCATAAACAGTGATAATTGTCTTATAAAAACTCGCTTTCACTACGGTTCCGGTGGATTCCCAACCATTGCAATTATCTTTTGAGGTTTATATGTATTATCTTTATTCATATTTGTACATTTCCTATCAATTATTATTATTTTTCTTACTAATTCAATTGAGTGCATTTCATCTTTAACCAAATATCAGAGTTCAAATCTTGTAACGCCCCAGTTTTCCAGCCTTTCAGGTACACGCGCCATGGGTGTGAGTTTTGAGAGTTGGAATTTTATTTAATTCTTTTATTCAAAAATTGTGCATTTCACGAATTTGGTTGCATTCAATTTATAATTTTTACGTGAATTAATTGCCGAAGTATGATTTAATTAACGAATCGTCCTTAATTGATCATTTTTCATACTTTAGTGACCTAATTGCATGAAATTGCATTATACTTGATTGACCATATTCCATAAACTATGCACCTAGTTGAAATGACTTAAAAATCCGAGGGACTAAAGCGCATTTTGGGGGGATTTCCACCATTTTTATGCTGACACCACCATCATACACAACATACACATACACAAATTTCTTCCATCCCCTTCCATTTCTATCTTGATCAAGCTTAGGAAGAACAAGTAGGAGAAATTCACCCTTTCAAGCTAGTAAATTGGGAAATTTGGCCTTCAAGCTTCAATCAACTTCCATCACTTCATTTTCTCCATTTTTTTCCCTTCATTTAAGGTATATGATCATATATGAAATGAATATGATCATATATGTGATGATTTCATGAATTCATGTGTAATTAATCCACCAGAAGATTTGGTGGAGGATGGGAGTCATGTACCTGATTCTCAATGTGATTGGATGGTTCAGGCCTTACAAACCCGACCGTCACCCGGAGGGAAAACGTTATTTGAAATTGCTAATTGTACACTGTAATTAATTGCTTGACCACCCTTGAATTGAGATGTAATTATGGTATTGTTCACTATCGGGAGTAAGGTTGGAGATTTGCCCTTACTCGCCGGGTCACTGATTGATTGAATTGTAAATAATGACTGTTAACTTGATAGTTGTAATCTCGAGCAATGTTTATCTTATTTTGAACTTATATTGCTTTTCCTCTTAAAACTTTACCCGAGATTACAGCTTGCATGTATGTGCGCATATATTTATATAACCCCTTACTCAGTCTTCCATAGACTGACGCCCCACCGTTTCAATATTTTGCAGGTGCATGCTAGGCTGGAATTAGAGAAGTATGGAGTCTTTAATTCGGGTTAAGGATAGTTCACTTCATGTATTGATTCATATTGTGTATTTGTGACTTATTGTATATCCTTGTTATGAGTTTTGGGCCGGGAGCCACTTCCTTTTGTTGTATATATAATTGATGATATTGTTGATGCTTTTGTATGCATGTCGTTTTTATATTTAATTGGTTCCAGGGTTAATTTCAGTCTAGCCAGGTTCTTGTTTCTTCTTGTCACCCGTTCGCTATATATTTGAATAATGTACGGATTTTGCCATTTCGTATGTGAATTGAGCTATAGTGTGGGAGATGTAGCATCTTGGTGTGTAGGGTGCTACAAATCTTGATTTTGCTTATGAAGTAGCTTTAAATCTCGTGGTCAGTTATTCCACCTTTTGAGATGTCTATAAGTCATTGAGGAAGTTAGTTATTACTAGTAATACCGGCACACTCAATGTGTGTGCAAATAAAATTAATAAATTATACTTGTTTAAATATATGTTAAAATAAAATTTTTATATTAATATTAATATTTATTTATAATTAATTTTAATATGATTAAAAAATAAAGTTATAATATAGAATAGAAATAAAAAATGAAGAAAGAATAAAAATATAGAATATAAAAACTAAAAGTAAGTTGAGAGGAAAAAAGAAAAAAAGTAATTAAGAGATAAATACAATGTGGAGAGAGGAATAAAAAAATAAGAAAAGAAAATAATTTTAGAGTTCAAGAGACCAAAACGGTTACTCTAAGGGACTCTCACTTAATATAATAGTATAGATAACCCACGGTGAAAATCTAAACAAAAGAAAAAAATGAAAAATTAATACAGTTGATGAAGAAATTTAAACATGTTGCATGACCTATGATGCAAAAATATTTTTAAAAATATCATTTTGCCTTGTGGGATATTATCATTGTATCTAACTTTTTTACGTGTAAAATTAAAAAAAAAATTATAACTCATATGCATATCATATCATATTGATGGACCCAAGATACGCTCGTATCCCCACCATCCACGTGGCATGATCGTGGAAGACTTCCATCATGGCCCAAAGGCAAACTTATGGAAATGCTCGGGTATCTGAGGCTCGTGGTTCTCGCCCCAGCCCTATCCTCGTAGCTAATCTCTCATAGGGGTTACCCCCATCAGGATCTCACCCTCGTGAGTCAACCCTCGAGTCACTGTCGCTCGAGTGAACAACCTTCCAACTCCTTTATTAAGGAACCCCATCTCGAGCGTCCCAACGCTCGAGTAATACTGGGGATCCCCTCGCTCGAGGGAATAATTCTATAACTGCCGCTGACACACCAGCTTGGTGTAACGGCCAAAAAGGAGATACTGACGCATGCAAGTCACTTTCAGACCTTCACATCCCGACACATGTCTAGGGCAACGCAATTTCTGGACCACACAGGTAAGTTTACTGAACTGCCCTCACCCTTAATCTATAAATAGAAGGATTCATACACTCATTCTCCAAGCAATCTTCACCTGCTATAGTGCATTTCTTCACACACAAGAAACACACACTGAACTGGAAACTCCATTGCTGCCCATTTCAAGCTCCTTACAGCTTCATCTTCTTCACTAAGGTGTTACCCTTGCTGGTAGAATCCATGCTCTTTGGGAAACCAGTTCCTAAGGCTCAACGCCTGTGATGGTCTTCCCCTTAACACACAAACTAAGAGTGATTCGGTGTTTATCTGAGCTTGCACAGATTCCGACACCATCATTTTTAGCGTCGTCTGTAGGAAACCATCTCCTACAGTCTTCAATTCCGACAAGCTAGTCGAATAGTAACACCAAACTCTCTCAGATCTGTGTTTCCAGTTTCAAGTGTGTGAGTCTCTCTTGTTTTGGTACTTTGTACAACCTTTGGCATAGCGGTCACCACACGATCCAGAGCTACCAGCAATCTAGGCACACCTCCCCCGCTTAACGAGGAGGTCTCCGGTGGTGGAGCCACCGCTGCTACCACCTCCACCACCGTCGGAGGAGTGAACCTGAAGGTGGACCTAGCCAATCCAACTCCATTGGCCAACCAAGGCAATACTCCACTCATTCCGCCACTGCCTACCACCACGAGCGTCGCCACCATCACCAACGCGATCATGGGCATTGCAAACACCGGGGCGTTCTTCCCCATAATGATGCCTTCCCACGGCATCACTCTCATGTCCCCAGGGATGATACAAGGGCTCTCTCAAGGAGTTATGCCGAGCATGATGGCCAGCGTGGTGCCCAACATGCTTCCAACAGTGCAGCCCTACCACGTGGGGAACCTCCATCTTCCGATGACATTACCACGAGAGATCCAGGGAGTGGAGATGCCCCAGCTAACAACTCAACAACTGTTGGCCATTTACGCCCAGTGCGAGGCACAAGCCACGCAGAACGCATGGAAGCATTTTACCACCACATACTTCCCCACTGGTGCGAGAAATAATGGGGCCCCATCGCTCGGAGGACTGCAAGTGCATCCGCTTGAAGCAGTAGTACAGAATGCACAAACGCACGTGCAGAACGCCCAGCAACCTCAACCGCCTCTTCCGCCTCCTCCTCTGAGGAATGATGCACCCCCAAGGGATGACCAACAGCTTCCTCCACCCCCTCCGTTAAACAGAGCCAAGCCGCCACGGATAAAAAGGGAGAACGAAGATAAAGAGGTCTAATCCCGGGTTTTGAGGAGAGACAACCCAAGGGATGAGGTCAACCCTCAATTTCTTAACGTTCAAAACCAACTCAACGATCTCGAAGATATAGTGCGGCAACTCTCTCGAGCGCGGTCCCAAGTCTCCCATCAGGGGGCGAGAGGTCCAGGCCCAGAGACGCTCGCGAGCCACGAAGACCGCACCAACCTAACCGAAAGGAGCGCCGAGAGAACCACAGAGAGTATGACAGAAACTGAGGAGAATACCATCTTTTGGAGGTCTCACCCCTCGTGGACGAGGTTCTCATGACACGAGCAGGAATGGAAAAGATCCCAACGTCCATCAATAGGTATGATGGAACCACCGATCCGGCGGAGCATCTCAACCATTTCACCCATCTGATACATCTTTACGAACATCCTCTGCATTATTGGACCAAGCTCTTTGTTGCATCTCTTGAAGGCATGGCCCAAGAATGGTACAATAGGCTCCCCTCGCGCTCCATCCGAGGATATGGAGAACTCACGGATATCTTCCTCAACTACTTCAATGCAAGGATCCAACGAAACCCTCGGATCCTTCATGGGGCGATTCAACAAAGAGGTGCTACTGATGGATCAGCCATCGATGGTATTCATCAGGAACATGCTCTTCTAGTCTATCAATATGAAAAATTATGTCAGCAAATAATTTGTGGAAGAAGTGGCGAAACAGAAGCCGAGGACCATGCTCGCGCTAAGAAAAATTGCTGACTCTCATTTTACGCTGGAAGATATGTATCAGGCTCGGGAACGAGCGCTGGCAAACTCTCCTCCAATGGTAAGGGCCCTAGAGAGGAGTGAGCCAGGCAGAAGCAATCGTCGGTGCAGTCCACCACATTCGAAGAAGAATGCATCACCACCACGAAGGTCGGAACGCGAGCGTATCCCGCTCAACAGGCCTATTGCCGAGATTTATTCACTGGCGGACAAGAAACTCTTCAAACGTCCACTAAAAATGAGAGAGACCGAGGTACAGAAATGCTCGGGCAAATGCTATTCCTTTCACAAGCAGAAAGGCCATGATACCAACGACTACCGTCAACTCACGTCAGAAATACAGCGACTCATCGCCAGAGGGCACCTTAAAGAGTTTGTGTAAGCCCTTGAGCGATTCGACGAACACTACAACGAGCGGGCGCACCACGACAGAAAGAGCCGCTCGCGTCATCAAACTGAGGGGAATGACCGAGGAAAGAAGAAGGCTGGCGAACTTGAGAACCAGCCCTATGCAGTAATTCATATGATTGCTGGAGGATCCTCGGGGGGAGATTCTAACGCTTTCCGCCGACGCTTCGTACGTAGTTATGACCAGAAGTCCCAGAGGGTCCAGTCCATTTACTCTGTAGAAGCCAGCCAACGCTCGAGCGAGAACGACATTGTGGGCTTCACCGACGAAGACCTTAAACACATTGTAACTCCCCATGGGGTCAGTGAAACCTCTAACTGCCCCATGGTGATTAGTTTAGACGTGCATAACCATGATGTAAAGAGGGTTTTAGTTGATAATGGAAGCTCTGTCAATGTTTTGCCGTATTCTACATTCCAAAGATGAACCTAACAAACTTTCCCCTCGAACCCCTCAGAACAACCCACATTGGCTTTGGGGGTTCCGAGCTTATCCCTCACGGACAAATACGCTTGGCCATCTCTTTTGGTCGCGCCACACAACATAAAACTCTGAATGTTTTGTATGCAATTTGTTGAGATTGACATGCCTTACAATATCATCATCGGGCGACCAACTCTCATGGACTTCAAAGCAATGATCTCAACTTACCACCAGAAGATTAAGTTACCCATCCTCGAGGGAACAGGAGAGGTTCTTTACAACGTGAATGAGGCTTGAGAATGTTATATCCTTCCAAATGCTCCGAGAGTATGGAATGAAGCTCAATCCTTCCAAATGTACGTTTGGAGTCCGAGGGGGAAAGTTCCTCAGCTATCTGGTTAGCCAGCGAGGGATTGAAGCCAACCCTGAAAAGATCAAAGCAATTCTGGATATCCCTTCCCCACGAAACGTCAGGGAGGTGCAGGTATTGGTAGGGAAGATAATATCCCTTAACAGGTTCATCTCTCGGTCTGCTGACCGCAACCTACCCTTCTTTAAAATTCTACGCCACGCTTGGAATTTCGAGTGGACTTCGGAGTACGAGCAAGCCCTTCAAAGCATGAAACAATACCTCTCGTGTGCTCCGCTTTTGACAAAGTCAGTAGAGGGAGAACACTTGTTCATCTATCTCTCTGTCTCCTCGGAAGCTACCAGTGCAATGCTCGTCGCAGTACGTGAGCGAAAGCATCTGCCAGTGTATTATTTGAGCAAAACCTTACAGGGGGCAGAGAAACGCTATGCCGAGATTGAGAAATTCGCTTCGCCCTTATCAATGCTTTCCGAAGGTTAAGGCCCTATTTTCAAGCGCACTCCATTACAGTGCTCACTGATCAACCTCTCAAGCAGGTCTTGGCCAAGCCTGATGTCTCTGGAAGGCTAATCAAGTAGTCCATCGAATTAAGTCAATTTAACATCAGCTTCGAGCCACGCACATCCATTCAAGCCCAGACAGTGGCGGATCTCTTGGTAGAACGCTTTGGGTTGGACTCCCTATCGCTCAGGGATGAAGGTTTATGGTTGCTGCACACCGATGGTTCCTCGACCTCATATGGAGGGGAGGCGGGGTGACCCTCAGAGATCCCCGTGGAACAGAATTGGACTTCGTGATCAAGCTAGCCTTCCAAGCCACCAATAATGAAGCCGAGTACGAGGCACTCATTCAAGAACTCAGAATCACTAGGAAAAATGGGGCCAGCAAGATAACAGCTTATGTGGACTCCCAGTTGATCGCAAGTCAGATTGAAGGAACTTATGAAGCTCGAGAAACCACCATAGTGCGTTACTTGATGAAAGAAGGGAAGTTATTGCTGAGTTCAAGGAATTTCACTTGCTACAGGCCCCCCAAGCGAAAAACGGGCATGAGGACGCCCTCTCAAAGTTTGCATAGTTCATCGATGGGACTTGCGAGCGAGCAGTCACCTTCTTCAAAATTGAAGAACCGTTGATAGAAGAAGATGAACGGCCGAAGCGGGTTAACATGATTGACCCGTCCGAGCCATACTGGCTCAATACGATCACATTATTCTTCCGCGATGGAGCTCTCCCGAACGATAAGACTGAAGCGAGGAAGATAAGAAATAAAGCCCCCAGGTACTCTCTAGATGACGAGGCATGCCTCTTCAAATGCCCGTTTCAGGGTCCCCCAATGAGATGCCTGAGACCCTCGCAAGCTAAGGAAGTATTAGAGCACATACATGGTGGCAGTTGTGGAAATCACTATGGCGGATGGATCTTAGCCAAAAAGGTATTGAGGAGTGGATTCTACTGGCCATCAGTCTTGCAGGATGCCATCAGTTACTCCAAGAAATGCCCCAGGTGCCAATTCCATGTGAACGTCCCTCAACTTCCGGTAGCCCAGATGATTCTCGTTGACGTATCTTGGCCTTTCGACCAACGGGGAATTGATATTGTGAGACCCCTTCCTTTGGCGGTTGGACAGCAGAAGTTTGCCATCATAGCAGTGGATTACTTCACCAAATGGGCCGAGGGAGAAGCTGTCACCAAAATCAACTTTCGAACAGTCAGAGATTTTATCTGGAAAAATATAATATACCGATATGGCATCCTGAGGGTGCTTGTCTCAGACAACGGCTCTCAATTTATCGTTGTAGACACCCGAGAGTGGTGCTCGGAGCTTGGAATCGAATAATGCTTCACTTCCGTGGGCTATCCTCAGGCCAACGGTCAAGGTAAAGTGACAAATAGGATAATACTCCAACATCTCAAAATGATGCTCGAGAGTAAGAAGGGAGACTGGGCCGAGGAACTCCAGGGGGCCCTCTGGGCGTATCGGACCACCCCATGAGCGGCAACAGGCGAGACTCCTTACACATTGACGTATGGGTCCGAGGCAATGATACCTGTAGAGCTTGCTCAAGAGTCTGCACGTGTAGCCTATTTTGAGCCCGTTTCTAACAACAACAATCGAATGCTGGAATTGGACTTGCTCTACGAAAAGCGTGATATCGCTTGGGCTCGCATCCACAAGTACAAGGCGGCGGTCGCCTCACAGTACAACAAATGTGTCAATGAGAGAACCTTCCAACTGGGAGACCTAGTTTTCAAGAAAGTTGAGGTCTCAAATCACGTGGGAAAATTGGACCCTAACTGGGAAGGCCCCTTCAAAGTCATACAGGTACGAGCGAAAAACACCTACCTGCTAGAGACTTTGCAAGGCGAGCGTTTACCCCGACCGTGGAATGCCTGCAATCTTAGAAGGTTTTACGTATGAGTATTGTATTATTTCCCTCGGGACAAATTGTATCTCCTATTAAGTGAAATGAAAACATAGAATGCAGTTACTTAATGTATTTCTAATCGTTGTTATCTTTTATCTTATCTCGGGAAATATATTTTTTTGAGGGTTAATTATGCTAAACTCCTTGTTGAGCTAACTCCACGTCGAAATAGCCCTACCCTACTTTAGTCTCTCTTAAACGAGCAGACTCGGTAGGCGAAAAACATGAGCGAACAAGTCAAGGATTCGATCCTAGCTTACGCTCGCGATCCTTCGACGGATCACTATACCAGAATCCTTTGACGGATCTATACTCGGAAATTCTTTGACGGATTGTTCTTTTTACAACACTTAGCAAAATTCCTAATATTTTCTAAGTTCAAATCAATCACGGATGCAAACACTTTAATTATTCCTACTCTCTAAGGTTTTTTGTGCTTAGCATATTTTTTTTTTTGGATAATCTGTATTTCTTATTCTCATTTGGCCAGGGAGATCCTCGTACGGGTGCTCCCTCGTGCCCCCACAAGATCACTTAAGGTATTCTATCCAAATCATTAAGGCATGCATTCTCAAGCATACAAACCAACAGAAATCAACAATCAAGTACATCCATTATGGAGGAAGAAACATGCATTCAAAGACAAAAGAGTCATCCATTCAGCAAACAGAATTACAAAAAATAATGATAAAAGTTACGAAGAGTGAATATCAAAATACATCCAAGATAATGGGTAGAGAGTTCTCAGAAGCAACAAAGTTAATAAAGTACAGAAAAGTTTAGGTAGCGGGAGCGTTGGAAGCATTCACGTCCGAAACATGGGTAGCACCAGCTTGAGCGTTGGAAACGGGACCTTCTGGCTTCGGGGGAGCGATGGCCAATGGATTTGGATTCAGGGTCGCCCCACCATCAAGAGTTATAGGCCCTTCTTGAGGACGGATCTCGGCGAGAAATTCGACCTGCATGGAATGAACCAACTCCTGGTAGAGAGGCTCAATCATATTCTCCTCAGTTATGTTCTCGCTCATTCCCGGGATCCTCTCCAAGTTCTCGTTGATTTCCATATCCAGTTTAGGGTGCTCACGAGCGTTGGATGGAGCCAATCCTAGCTTTATCAGCTGACCGATACCTTTCCAGTAGAATAGCTGCGTCGTGGTAAAGCAGTGCAGATT
Organism: Lippia alba; assembly: GCA_037834125.1. Classification (NCBI taxonomy): domain Eukaryota; kingdom Viridiplantae; phylum Streptophyta; class Magnoliopsida; order Lamiales; family Verbenaceae; genus Lippia; species Lippia alba. The sequence continues at coordinate 5,027 of JBBMKE010093142.1, read as the reverse complement.
GGCAAGAAAGTCAAACGCTTTCGTGCGTACAAACTTCGCCACCGCATCCTTGGCAGTCCATGCCTCGATAACAGAGTATTGCAGCTGGATTTCTTCCAATGCTGCGCTGGCTTCGCTCAGTTTCTTCTCTTGCTCCGCGATGGTTCGCCGATACTCATCCTCCTTTTTTACCCACTCCTCCCGATTCTTCTTGTGCTTATGACTCGAGGTTTGCAGCGTCTCCTCAAGGTTGGCGAAGCGAGTGTTCCTGTCAGTGAGAGAAGCCTGCAGGGATCCGCACTCAACTTTTAGATCTTTGCACTACTGTTGGAGAGTTGCAGGATCATTGATCCTAAGTTGCTTCTTATACTTGGTCTTGCTCTCCGTATAAGCTTTTACTCGTCGCTCCATGTTCTTTAACCTTGGAAGCACCTCCTATACAAAGAAGGAGTACTTAATCAGAAACCATCAGGAATAACTAAATAGGTTCAGGAATGTAAAATGTTAATGGCAGAACTTTCTTGCAGCAATCAAATTATGGCTAGCGTCAGCCAGGACTTTCTCGATGGGCTGTTCATTTAAGACCACGTGGTCCCCTGTGAATTGGACCTGATCCAACACCCCACTGCTGATCAGTTAGGAAGTCAAGCTTCTCTTCAGTAAGATAGGTCTATCCTTTACGGACCTCTAGTAACGAGCATCACCCTGACGCTCGAACTGCCAGAAGTGTTCCTTCTCTGAGAAAGAGGTATAGCCATCGTCATATTCAACGATCCCTACTATAATCTTCTTTCCTTTGCCCGATACTTGCCTCGAGTCCAGCATTCTTCGATTTTTCCTTGTAGAGCCCGAGCGACGTTCCACTCCATCTTCCTTAATGACTTTGCCCGACGCAGCCCCAAGGGAGTTCTTAGCGCCCGTCTGTGTAGTTTTGACCAGCTTCCTCTTCTTTGTTGAGGAATCAATGACGCCTTGACCCTCCGTGCTCTCTGCAGCTGGCGGATTATCTTGTTTCTCAGGAACGTCACTCGTTTGACCAGTCGTGGGGGAAAGAGGAACCTGAGTGTTCACCGGGGAGGCAGCGATAGCGATTTTGGCCTTTAAAAGGGTGATGATGCTAGTGGCGGCTCTACTTGCCATTAGTACTTCTATTGCTGCATCCAAACATCCAAAAACGATCGTTAGTACAATGGTCAACACGGAGAAGCAGAAAGCAAGTAAGACAAAGAAAAAATCAGAAATATCAAGTAATGCCAACATTGTTCAAAGTTAGTAAGTCAGCAGGGGGTTAGTCCTAGAAGTCTAACCGTCTTTCCCAAAATGGAACAAAGACTCCTCTTTTTGCAGGAAGTCCTTAGTCTCCAAAAAGTTATTCAAACTCTTCATGGCGAAAGCCAAACTCCGGGCCCAACCCTCGAGCGCTGGGGCAGGGGATCTATCCCTCACCAGAGGTCCATCTCCGTGCGCCACCCACTGCATAGGCACCATGAAGAAAAACTTGCTCTTCTAGGTTTCGAGTAAATCATTTGAGGAGTGGATGATTTTCATGAACCTCTTCGAAGAAATGTAGTAAAAGCCGACCTCCGACGACGAACGGGATGATTTGGCCACTTGGAAAAGTTTAATAAAGTTTGATGCCGAGGGTTCCTGTCCAATTACCTTCATGAGGGCCACAAAGCAGTTGATGAGGGCTATCCCGTTAGGTAAAACTTGCGACGGGCATAGGTCCAAGTGGATTAGTATATCTCTCACCTCCCGAGGGATGGGGAATCTCAGTCCTCCCAGTGAGATTGCATCTTTGTACACCGCCATGTATCTCTCAGAAGGGTCATTAGCCCGATCATCCTTGTCTGCCGTGCGAACCCATAACTCCAGAGCCCCGTATGTATCTTCTAACAGTTTATACACCTCCTCCTGCGTCATCGTGGACTTAATCTCGCTCGGAGGCTTCTCAGTCTTGTGTGGTTTTGACCCTCGCACCTTAGTGATGGGCTCCTTCCCCTTTCTCTTCTTCCTCACGGTTCCTCTTCTACCACATGCCCAGAGGTCCTAGCCTCCTCTAGGTTCAATGCTACTGTGACCCGATGATCTTGCGGACGGACAACGGCGTTTGTTACAGGGAGGACCCTCTCCCCTTATCGCATCATCAAAATTGAGTTGTCCATCTGCTGAAATAGTTCATCCATGTTATCCGGTTGTTCCTTGCTCATTCCTCGAATCGCGGCATTCAACTCTTCATACCCACCGACACCACTGGTGCTAGCCACCGGCAGTGCCACCGGAATACCTTCTTCATCATACTCAACCCTCCTTACCGGAATCGCCTCCGGAACCCGCCTAGTCCTCTGAAGAGGGGAAACGTGTGGAGACATCTCTTCTTATTATATGAAAATGTCCTTGATAAAATTATATGAAAAATTACACCCACATCTCCCTCTTCTTATTCCCCGTTTCTTTTTTCTTTTTTCCCATTTTTTAATTGAAAAAATGCATCTTTCCGAGGAGATCGCCGGCGCCGTCTCTGGCCACTTCCCGGAGACAGAAGATTCGTACTTTGATTCATTTCGACGATGCGACTTCATTGGTGACAACCCTGTCTCGTGAAAAAAGCCAGCAGAAGATGATGAGGAAGAAGGGGTGTGGAGGTAGCAAAATTGTTTGGAAAAAATAATAAAAATGACAAAATTGACTTTTTAAAATAATAGAGGGTTTAGAAAAAATGTGTTGTGTATCGAGAATCTTAAATGTATAAAATTCAAATTGGGAGTTTAAAAAAAAATATTAGAGATATTTGATCATATAAAAAATTGTCTAGCGAAATTTTTGGATATCACGATGCATTAAATTAAAATAAATTCTTTGAATGAGGTTTTTTAAACTTTTGAATATCAGATGGGTTGCAACTTATACCTACTTTAGATTCTCTTTCCTGTTTATAGATTTTATCCGACGGCATCGCTAGGCTTTTATTTTTCATGAGGTTTACATTAAGAACCTGTAACTTTCACCACTGGGCTGGACAGGTTCAATCCCATAGGAGGTTGGCAATCTTCAAAACTTGGTTCGACTAAGCATCGACAGGAACAAGATCACTGGTCATTTACCCCTCAGTCTTTTTAATATTTCTTCTCTGCAACTCCTATTGTTAGCCTATAATCAATTAACTGGGAGCTTGCCGAAGGAGATAGGGAATCTTACAATGCTCGAAACTTTCGTGATCGCCTACAACAATTTCACAGGTGCAACTATCTAAACAGAACGAAAATATGAAAACTAGAAAACTTTTCATCATATATGTGGAATTCATTTTTCCGAATCTTGGCAGGTGTTTTACCGCGTGAAATTGGAAAACTTCCCCACATGGAGGTATTATCATTAGCTATTAACAGCTTCACTGGTTCAGTTCCACCTGAAATCTATAACATAACATCTCTTCGATTTCTTGATTTTTCTGACAATGGTCTGTCGGGTAGTCTTCCCACTGATATGGGTTACGGGTTGCCTCTTCTCGTAACTCTTTTTCTAGCTAACAATCGATTTAGTGGTGCGGTACCTGAATCCATCTCTAACTGTTCTAAACTTAAATGGCTCGTGCTTCCTTATAACCAATTCACGGGGTTTGTACCTCAGTTTTTTGGCAATCTAAGGCTCCTGAATATTCTTCAGTTGCATTCCAACAATTTCAGGGTTCAAACATCTTCGTCGGAGTTGAGCTTCATTACTTCATTGACAAGTTGTAAATCCCTGGTTACTTTGTGGATTGGTCATAATCCATTAGATGGAACAATTCCATCTTCCATTGGGAACTTATCCACCTTACAAGATTTCTATGCTTCCAATTGTAGCATTAAGGGTGCCAGATCCTGACGAAATCGCCAACTTAAGGAGCTTGGTGGGACTTGATTTAAGCCACAATGAGTTATCTGGTAATATTCCACTTACTGTCGGACATTTGCATAGTCTTCAAGAATTAAATCTGAGAAACACCAATCGGAGAGGCTCGATTCCCCTGTCTTTGTGTGAGTTACCTAATTTATACAGGTTATTTTTAAGTCAGAATCAGTTTTCGGGTCAGATTCCTGAAAGTTTAGGAAATATCACGACATTAGGATTCCTTTATTTAGATGCCAATGTGCTGAGTTCAAGCATACCTCCAAGTTTGTGGAAACTCAAAAATTTGTTGGAGTTAGATTTGCCCAATAATACCTTAAGTGGATCTTTATCTCCAGCAATAGGTAATTTAGTGGTGGCAACCTACATTAATCTATCAATGAATAACATGTCAGAGTATATTCCGACCACCATTGGAGATTTACAGAATTTGGCTAATTTTTCTTTGGCACATAATGGGTTGAAAGGCTCCATTCCTGCTTCAATGGGCAGCATGATCAATTTGGCAACTCTAGACCTTTCTTATAACAGTCTTTCCGGTTCCATCCCAAAGGCTTTACAAAAGCTCCGACACCTCGACTACTTTAATGTCTCATTCAATGCTTTAACCGGAGAAATTCCCACTAGTGGTCCATTTGGAAACTTCACTGGGGATTCTTTTAAAGGCAACCCGTCATTGTTGGGAATCCAACGGTTCAATGTGTTACAGTGCTATACTGTCTCCAAATGAAGCTCAAGGAGGAATAAAGCGCGTTTGGCTTTAATCATTCTGTCTGGTGTTTCTGCATTTATGCTTCTTGTCTTTGTTACTTTTATCTTCATAAGATACAGAAGGAAACACAATGCAAATACGAATGGAATTGTTGCGTTGATGTCCACTGCACTGGAAAGAATTTCCTATTACGATCTCTTAGAAGCAACCAAACAGATTAAAGAGAGCAACTTACTCAGAACAGGGAGCTTTGGCTCTGTTTACAAAGGCACTTCCAGAGATGGAAGGATTTTGGCTGTGAAAGTGTTTAATCTGCAGTTGCAAGCAGCTTTCAAGAGCTTCGAAGTGGAATGTGAAGTATTGCTCAACATTCGTCACAGAAATCTCACCAAAGTGGTGAGCAGTTGCTCCAATGAGGATTTCAAAGCATTGATACTCGAATATA
>JBBMKE010093036.1:0-17021 GCA_037834125.1 Lippia alba | reverse complement strand
GTTTTTGTATTCATCTATTAATATAAATGTTTATATACAAAGTTGTCATCCTGCAGGTGTTTAGATTTATTCGTATTCACGTTCAATAAATATAGAAAATTAGTATTCTAGTCGCATTTTTAGTACGTGTCCAACACCAGAAACTTTCAAGGTTCGCCATGCAAATATTTTAATAACACATTTATTTTTGTTTTAACTTTTGTAATACAGAGTTTTTTTTATTTTTTATTTCACCTTATATACGGAGTATGATGTAAGTAATTCTTTTCTTTTATTAGATGATGACCGGCAATAATAGAGAAAATGACGCAAATTACTTATATAGAAGATAAAGGAAACAAAGGACTTCACTTACAAAGGACCACTTTACCAGCAAAAATAGAGATCTATGAAAATTGATAATTGATTATTTATAATAATGTGTATTGCACATTTAATATACAATAATATTAAATTATTTAGAATATTAACCTTTTAAATTTTAAGTTTTGTAATAAAATCTCAATCAAAACCTTAATTTTTAATTTACACTCGTACATATATAATAAAAGATTTCTTAGTTTCAAATTAATACTGACGTGTGATGCACAAAAATTCTTAAAACGGGATCAAATACTTTTTACATTTAAATCTAAAAACTAGTTTGTATCATACCATATCCATGAGTAAGTATATATATATATAATTATGAAGTAAATTATAAATTAACAAAAAAAATTTAAAATTTGTATTTTTTACCAAATTTCATATTCTTAATATCCGTAAATTAAAACAATTTTATTTTTACTTTATAAGTTATCATAATTTACTTAAATAAGTAATTTTAAAAAATTTAATATTTAGTTAACAAAATTTGAATCAACTCGAAACTTAGGAAAACTACTATCTCTATCATACAATCAAAGCTACAACTTGTTTCCACCAAATTAAAGAACTACAAATTCATTTAAATCGATCCAAATTCAACAAAGATAATTTAATATTGGAATGTTACGGACAATTCCTCAAAACTCCCTAAATGGGGAGTGAAATTCCTTTTCGATCGATTAAATCAGCAACAAAACTAAGAAAATCGGAAGAACCAACGTAAGCCGAGGCTGCATTTCTAGCTAACTTGTGGGCTACTCCATTAGCACCACGACGAATAGAAGAGAACCAAAACTCCTCGAAGGAAGAGGAGCAAATAGACTTGATATCAGCAATGATGTTACCAGTATCCGATAGGTCATCCTCGCTGCTTTTCAAAAGCTCAATCAAATTCAGACAATCGCCTTCAATAACCACTTTTTTCCACCCGAAATCACGCCCTAACTGAGCTGCCAAGAGTGCCGCCAATGCCTCCGCAACTAACGGATCAACCTTATGTGATTTCCTATCCATCTCCCACCCCACGCAATGCCCAAGGCAATCTCAGGCCACCACACCAATACCAACCGCCCTATCACCCCCGAAGACAACCCCATCAAAGTTTAACTTAACCCACCCTTCACGAGGCTTCTTCCACGCAAGAATCGCTCCTGGCTGGAACGTTGAATCCGCCTCGTCTTCAACAGCAACAACCGGATCCAAGAAATAAGCAGCAACTCCAACAATCTCATGAGCAAGTTTGATTTATCCCTCCGCCTGCTTGTTGTTCCTATTGTTCCAAATACACCAAAGCAGCAGGGACAACATCCTTCCATCTCCAACCGAGAGTGAGTCCAGCGCACACCGGATCCCATCATTAACGTTTACTGCGAGCCTATGAACCACCTGCCAAGAAATACCCGAGAAAGCCCAGACTTGCCGAGCAAGAGGGCACGTAATTAGCGCATGAACCAAGTCCTCTCGATCACTGCTACACACCAGACAAGAATCATCCTCAATACACTTCCGATGATAAAGATTAGCCGCAGTCGGAATGATATTTCTACAGCACCGCTAAAGAAAGAGCTGAACCTTGGGAGGGACCGTCACTTTCCAAATCTACCTCCACAGTCCTCTATCCCCCACTCTAACACCTAATTGCTGCCCTTGTTCCGCCAAATCAACAACAAGCCGGTAAACGCTTCTCATAGAGAACACACCATTTCTGTTATAATGCCACACCAACGCGTCCGGACGCCGCGAAACCCCAAGAGAAATTTGCAATATAAGTTCAGCATCGACTTCATGAAAACAGTTGTGAACCAGCTCTTCGTCCCATTCCATAACTCCATTTTTTAACAGATCCTCAACCCAATCGGGGCTAAGAAATGCCCCTTCTCGGAACATAGGCCTGAACTCCGGGGGCTTAGGCAGCCAGCAATCCCGCCATACATGAATGGAAGCATCATCTCCCACTCGCCAGCGGGTCCCAACTGCAATTAGGTACCGCGCCTCGACAAGACTCCGCCATGCATAAGACGGTGAATGCCCAAGCGGAGCATCCCAAGAATGAGACGTGGGAAAGTATCTCACTTTCATAATACGGGCCAGCAACGTATCCGAGAATTTAGCCATCCTCCATAATTGTTTCGCTAGCATGGCCAGATTAAAGAGCTTCATCATCCGGAACCCTAACCCACCCTCAAACTTACTTCTACTCAGACTATCCCAAGACACCCATCTTATCCGCTTCTTATTGTTATCATTCCACCAGAACTGGGAGATCGCCGAATCTATCTCATGAAGTAAATTATCCGGAAGGAGAAAGCAGTTGAGGGTAAAAGATGGGATGGATTGTAAGACAGCCTCAATCAACACACTCTTCCCTGCTTTAGATAAGAACTTCTCAGAGAACCCTTAAGCCCGCTTCTTAATCTTTTCCACCAAGCAAAAGAAAGCCGCCTTTTTGGACTTCCCAATCGAAGAAGGGAGACCAAGATACTTATCCAAATGAGCCACTTTATGAACTCCCAACTCCCTCGCCATCAACACAGTCGCATCCTCCGGGACATTCGGACTAAACATGATTGAAGACTTCGAAGCATTCACCACCTATCTCGAAACCCTTCCGTAGCTATCAAGAGCTATGTTTTAAAACCCGGACCGGACCGGCTGGTCGGACCGGTTCGACCGGTGACCGGCAGTTGGTCCGGTCCGGTTGACCCCTAAAAACCAGTCCCTCTACGGACCAGTCTGGACCGGGGCGAACCGGTCCAGAACCGGTGTTGAAACTGGACCGGACCGGTAAGCAGACTGGTTGGCCCGAATTTTTCCTTTTTTTTTTTTGAAAATTGCAAAAAAGGCTTTTATTTGGGCTGAAGGGGGTTCGAACCTGCACCCCTAAGCATACAAGGTGAGCAAGTCAACCAACTATGCTACCTTAGTTGTTGTTACAAGTACATTTATAAAATTATAAACTTATGTGCAATATTTTTATTTATTTTTCCACAATAAAAGTATGGTATTGTTAAATCAATCTTTTACAAATATTGTTAATTTGCTAAATATGGATTATTTTGCTCTTTTTAATTAGTTATTTTATCTATATGTTTGTACTTTTATAATTTGAAATTTTATTATTAGAGATGGTATTTGAAAATTAATAGGATCTTGAAAGTGATTTAAAATTATACCTATTTTTCTATATTATTTAGCTTATTTGATTATTTTTAATTAATATTTATAATATTATATAAATATATATAATTAAATATAATTATTAAATAATTATGACGTCACACCGGTCCGACCGGTCGAACCGGTCAAACCAGTAACCAGTAAGGCCTCCGGTTCGCTCTCCGGTCCGGGTTTTAAAACATAGTGTCTTGGAAGGCCTTGTTTACCAGCATTTGATAGGTGGCGACTGCGTTTTTCAACCCAAACGAAATTACTTCAAAGCAGGAGATGCCTTTTACCACGATGAACGCGGTTTTCTTCTTATTCTTCGGGGCCATAAAGATCTGATAGTAGCCTTGGAAGGCGTCCATCATATTTAGAAGTTCGCAGCCCGCCATGGAGTCAACCAGCTGGTCGATCCGGGGTAGAGAATAGGGGTCTTTTGGGCACGCTTTGTTCAGGTCGGTAAAATGCTGACACATTCGTTACTTGCCTCCTGTCTTCGCTCTGGGTCTTGAGACGTTGCTTGAAGGGGTGGAAGCTCGGATCCACGTTCAGATGATGTTCGATGACCTTCGGGTCGACTCCGACAATCAGACGAGCTCCAGGCGAACACATCTGCATTCTCGCGCAGGAATTATATGAGCATGCACTGCTGTTTCCCTTTCAAGTTGGCTCCAATGTTAGTGGTTTTCTCCTCGTCGCCGGGGACTATACGGGCACTATGGCTCCTACCGCCGTAATTTTACCGTCATCCAACTTCTTCTTTTCCTCGCGATGGTAGAGGTCATCTTTTTGGAGCATATTTCCACAGTGGGATTATCCGGATAGGCCAACCTGATGTCTATGAAGTCGTCCACGTGCAAAAGTGGGACGATCATTTTGTCTGGAAGCTTCAATTTCTCCATGGAGATGGAGTAGCATTCCTAATACTCAGGAATGTTGCACCTTAATTCCTCGATCCCATGAGGGGTTGGGAGCTTGATAGTTTAATGGTAGGTCGAGATGATGGCCCTAAACGTGATAAGGGCAGGGCGCCCTATTATGACGTTGTAAGTCGATGGGCCCTCGACCACGAGGAACTCGATCAGTTGAGTCGCTCTTTTGGGTAACTTTCCCATAGAAGTAATGAGTTTGACTCATCCCTTGGAGTAAACTTTTGAGTCTCCGAATCCTGTTAAAGGTGTTTTAATCGGTTCGTAGTCAAATTTATCGTGTATGTTCATTTTCTGCAAAGTCGAGCAAAAGGTAATGTTTGCCGAGGCTCCACTATCAACAAGAGTTTTGTGAATGGCACAGTTAGCTACATCAAGCGTGTAGCACCCCGCACGTGAGGCACCACATCCCCCGCACTAGAGTCCGACACGTGTAATGAAATAGGGAATCCGCACATGTATCAAATAATAGAGAACGGGAGACAAACAAAACTCAGTCCTAAGCCAGACTGTCTACACCCTCAATCAGAGTGCGATACCAAGTAACAAATGCGGAAGCGATAAGTAAAGTAAACAAATAAATTCCCAAGATCATATATTAATAAAACCTTCACTAGCATGCTATAATTTACAAATGTACAAATGCCTTACCTAAAAACTCAAAAGAAGGAAAGAAAAGAAAACAGGTTAGTCCTAAAGACCAGTGAGGGGCTAACACACACACCCATTATACGTATAGAACAAAGCACTTATTAAACTTAAACAATCCATGGCCCGAGGATGGTTTTTGCACGCCAAAATGTTTTGCCGTCATAATAGATATATAGTTTGAAGATAAGAGAAAGGCCGAAGGCCAAATCACCAAGTTTTAGGTAATTATAAGTCCATCCTTGTCCCATAGATTCAAACACACACCCATGACTCGGTGAGTACAAGTCTCCAACTCCAACTTCTCAGAACTCAAAACAAACGAAAACCAAACACACAAACCGACCAACTCCGAGTGATAGAAGGGTTGACGGCCCTAACTATCGGCAAACACACGAGACAAGTTTCAATTACTTCCCCGAACCTTCGGCGGGGTCCGGCTCAAGAGGAAGCCCTTTCCCCAAAACTCCTAGGGTTAAACAAACCTCTCAAAGTGGAAAATGTTGAGAGTAGAGCTCGGCAACCCCCTCGGTCATCCCGAGATACAATACCATTCTCCGAGGCCCAAAGTAAATCACAAAGCCAACAAAGTCTTTCTTTCAAAGCTCACTTCTCGCACACACACACACACACTTAACACCACTTTTGAAGAAACAAAGCAAAATTAGTTCTTACATATATATAGAAGCATTTTCCAATACACAAAACAAACGGGACAAGCTCCAAAAGTATATATCATACACTTATTTAGCATATTATATACGTAACTCGCATACGGGCTTCAAATCACATAGGGTTTTAGGTCAAGATAACTAAAAGAACAAAACCTCACCTTCAACGTGCGTAGCGGAGACAAAAAGGTTATACACGGTCGCCCTACGGGATAGTCTCGTCACCCTCGGGAGCAACCTCTGAACAAAACAAACAACAAGGGTTGAACTTAGACTCAAAATGAACCAAATATATGCTCGGCAAATGCATGTGTGCATGAATGATGCGAAAGAATGGAACGAAAATGCAATTAGGTCAATTAGGGGATATAAGTGCATATGAGATCATAATTGGGAAATGAGCAAGTAAATCATGCCACCAACTTAATACAATACTTATAACACACCATATAACAAGTTAACAATGCATACAAGTCATAAAAGAAGCAAGAAGTACCAACAAAAGCACCCAAAACATGAAAGAATGACTGCCGCCGAAGGACTTAATGTTGCACGGCCATGTCATAAAACCTTCACAATTGGACACGGCCATGTTGTGAGTTGGCTAATATTTTTTAAAATTTCAAAGCCCTGACATGGCCATGTTGAAAATTAGTTCAACGAGGACACGGCCGTGTCCGATTTTTGGGATAAATTGTGCAGACACAACACGGACGTGTCCATGTTGCGTTGAAAAACAACACGACTGTGTTGGTCTTCCCCTATGCCAAAAATAGCCCTTTAACAACCATCATTCTCCCATATTTAAGGCAGGGCTCAACACAACACAAAACCACATCAAAACCATGCAATAAAGCTCTTAAGGATCAGCAAAAATAAGCCTCAAAGACTCAACCAAGCAAGAGATGCATCAAATGATCAAAACACAATTCAAGTTCAAGAAACCATAACCTCATTATTGGCATATCTTCAATCCAACAACTACCACTCACGTGAAGTACATAAAAGCATTAAAGGAGGCATTTAGAGCACATAGCATCCATTAAACCAAAAGGAATCACAAGAAAACAAGTTTGATCACAAGAGGGGCTCCAACCCTTACTATTGCACACTCAAGCCAAATCCTATGTTCCACACCATCATACTCAGCATTTAAGCACTTAAAAGAAGAAGGAAGATATGGAGATTCAAAAACTAAGCTTACCTCTTGAAGATGGAAGGGATTGAAGTAGTCTTGAGCTCAAAAATGGTGAAAGGGCACTATTCACTTCCTCTTCCCTCCTTATCTCAGTTTACTGTTGAAAAAGGGGAAAATTTTGAAATGAAAAAGGGGCTTAATTGCTGAAGAATAAAAAGGGAATTGAGTTGGGAAATGTGGGTCTAGGTTTCACCTTTTTTGGTTAAGAAATAGTAAGATATGTGCAAATTAGTGGGCAAAGGTCTTAGGCACGAGGCTCCATTCTGATGAGGTTTTGAGATATTTAACGAGCTTAGAAAAATATGAGGCTTGGTCCATTGAACCCGGTTCACCGAAATGAGCTCAACGGAGGTGACGAAATTCAAATTCGAATTTCCGAGCTCAAGTTATGCCGCCCTAAACTCAAGGCAACTAAATGACTATCAGTTCCTCTATGTTCTGTCTCCAAACAACAAACCCAAAACCAATTCAAACAAAGCCAAAAATATAAAACGAGCACATAATTGGAATCTTCACTCATGCATAAACGACATATCAAAATATAATATAATTCCAAATAAGGATCAAATACAAACACCAAGCATAACCGAGGCACTCATGCATAAACCTCAGGAATTCAAGTAACACTTAGATAGATTATTCCAAATATCACAAGAGTAAGAAATTAATGAATTTAAAAGCGCACTTAGCATACTCATGACGTCATACCTGAAAGTCCGTACGAGCGGGATGTCACACATCCTATAAAATATTATTCTAAATTTCATTCTAAATGCAGTACTACAACAACTTGTTAAAGTGATGTTGCACCTTTTGTGAATTTAAGTACTATAACTCTCGGATTAGGTTGAATTAATTGCACTTTCATGCATATGTTAAACCCAACACGCATTTCCAGTGTCTCTTTGATAGGATGCCCCCTTTGCTTGATACTTTGCATGCCACTCTATGTGACGCCCCATGTTTTCGTCGTACAAGGTGCGTGCGCCACACGTGTGAGTTCTTAAGAGTTAGGGCCAAAATGCATGCTTATATGAATTATGTAAATTATGTGACTAAGTGTTTATATGCAATTTCGTTTAATTACCTTAACTCTTCATTCATATCATTGAAATCCATCTCATAACATTATAATATAATTTCATTTCATAAACATTTTATAATTCCATAATTCATAAATATACCTTATACTTAAAATATTTCCTAAAATACATTCATTACATATTTCATATTTCATATATTACATTATATATATATCATATTACAAATTATAACTATATATATATATATATACACACACACATATATACGCGCATACACACACATATACATACATGTATAATTATACACATTATGAGAATTTAAATTATTGTACAATATGCAATCTATACATATACACAACATATCATATTATATCATATATACATACACTTACACCATACCTCTTCACCAACAACTATACTCAACCCATACCTCCTTTTACTTCACCATTTTCATTCTTTCTCTTCACATTCAAGAACAAGAAAACACAACCCTCATTCCCCATTTCTATATTCATCATCCAAGCATTCATCAAGTTAGGAAATTTGTGGGAAATTTGATATCAAGCATCAAGGAATTCATCTTCATCATCCTCATCACTCCATTCCTTCATCTTCATCCATTTCTTGGTGAGAATTCAAATTTTTGCAAAATGAATAGTAAGGGTTTGTTGAGTTTGATGATTAATCCATGAATTGATGCTAGATTTAGTGCTTATATATGATGCTTTGATGATATTAATGCATGAAATGGTTGGTTGTTGGAGCATTAATGTATATATGCATATATGGTTGAATGTGGTTGAAGTTTGAATTAGGTGTTTGGTTTTGGAGCTTGTTGAGTTGCTTTCATGCATGTATGAAGTGTATATGATGTTTCTTGAATGTTTAGTGGAGTGTATTTGATGATTTTTGGTGGTTGGAATTGGATCCCTTGCTTTTTTTTTTCTCACACGAACGATTAGCCCGGCCGGGCTAATTGTTTTTCTTGCCCAGAAGGTTAGCCCGGCCTAGGGCTAATTATTTTGTGTCTTTTTGTTTTGTTTTTCGTTTCGTTTCTGCTTCTTTGTTTGTTCTTTTGTTTCGTACGTTTCTTTTACATATTTTTCGATACTTTATATTGTGAATGATGCTTGTATGCTATTTTATAATTTTATATGAATTGTGTACTTGAATTAAATGTCTATTTGGTTGTGGAACATTGATTGTGCACATGAACACTATCATGCAATAACAGATCATTTTATAATTTCGTATACATGCTCTATCATTTCATATCATGCCACGAACACCTCATGTCTATGCCATGTGTCTTAATTGGTTTTATATTGAGTCATTTCTCATGAGTACACGTTAAACTTGTTCTTGTACAGTCATCTCCAGGGCGGAGATTTCCGGATTGAATAGGCACTCGTTTTACTCAAGTTCTTATCTTGTGGCATTCCAGGTGAGGGTGTTTTCGTTTTAGTTATGTATTAAACCCTACAACCGTATGCGAAGTGATTTGGCCTAAAACCCTATTATATTTATATATCATTTTCAAGTAAAGCCATCGAGTAAATTCTTATCGAGTAAATGTTTTCAAGGAATGAAATGATTATAATGAATTATTGAATGTCCTAATGATTTTAAATGTTTTGGCGAGATAACGGACATCACGATCATGCTATTGGGCCCGGGGAAATATGTGGTTAGGTTCAGAACGGCATGGGCCGTCGGGTAGCCTCTCTTATACATAGTACCCTTTGAGAATACCTTCACACTACTTGGGTGGCCGGAAGGTAGGGTATTCTTGAGCAGGAGGTTTATCCACGTAAAGGACCGGGTAGGAGTCATGAGTCCCCGTCTCGACACGTAACGAATGGATGGTTCGGGTCTGCAGGCCTGTCCATCAATCCGGGGGAAGAAGGATGGAAAATATTTTATGCACGAATGTCATGAATGAATGAATGAACGTAACGAATGATTGTAACGATAATACTTGCATGATCACATTTTCATTAATTATCACGTTTATGGTACACGATCGAAGAAAGGTTGGAGAATTGTGCACACTCACTCGTTGAGCCTAATGATCAAGCAATTATTGAAAGTAATTATAAATTGGATTAGTTGTAAAATCCGAGCATTGATAGTCATCTCATGCCCTTCGTGGGAACTAACTCCAAATAAAACCTTGCTCGGGATTTATGACTTGCATGTGCATGTTTCTATATATACGTATAGCTCCTGCTCACTCAGTCTTCTAGAGACTGACCTCCCTCTTTTCCCTAATTCTCAGTTCTTTGCAGGTGTAGCTAGGCGGGAGTCAGGTCTAGGCTTTCGTTCGAGTCACACATGTACACTTGAGTCACATTATTATATTATTACTTTTATTATGTTGTATTGTTTATTTAAATAGGCCTATGTGCCATCGCATGACTTATGCTTATTGTTGTTGGCTGTGCCGATTTATGTATTTAATTTAGGCCTGTTGCCATTGCATGTAATTGTTTTAAATAGGGTTTGTAGCCCATTGTTATTTATGTTGAGCCTGTGAGCTCTTCTTGTTATTATTTGATATAATGTGCTTCCGCATTGCACTCATCTTGTCATTGAATTAATTGGTACAGGGTTAATTTCTGCCTAGCCAGGGAGTTGTTTTTATTTGTCACCCGTTCGCTATGAGACCGGCTCATTCATGTGTGAGCTAGTCTTGTAGTGCAGGGGATGTGGTGCCTTTCGACGCGGGTGCTACAATAATAGTACGAAAAGTCAATCAAATAAACACTTAAATGAAAGAGATTTAAAACAATGGATATTATTGAAAAACAAGTTTAAATAAATTGGATTTGTGGACCAAATCCTCTTATAGAACGAGGATGGAGCTTTATGCTATTTAATTTTTTAGGAGGCGATAATTTCATAATTATTTTTTTCACCGGACGCCTCTGAGATTTTTTTTTTCCGAATTGGAAGATAATTAACAATTTTGGAAGAATGCTCTTTCTTAAAATTCGGCTGAAGTTCCAATCAATCAGACGATAAATATACTATATCCTTATCATTAATTGTCATTTAATTTGATGGATCATTCTAAGAATTTTTATTGATCGAACAATAAATATAAATATTCGTCTATTAGTTTGATCGAATGCAATTCGGACCGGTAGAGTTACCCATTGATAAAAATTTGATATTCAAAACTTCACACTAACCTTTTGTAATTATAGAATGCATGCGTTAGGTACATCTCATTATTAGACATATATTAATCAAGGCGAAAAAATAATTAATTATACGAATAAAATTTTTCAAGTTACTTGTTAACTAAAAAGTTCTAATTTTACATCCCTCCTTATGTTCCATCGCATTTAAAACTACTTAACGTGAAAAAAAAAATTCTTTCAATCGAATTTTGTTTCTTTTAGTAATTTATTATTTCAACAAACTTTCATTGCAAATTGTCATCAAATTTTTGTATTTGTAACATATGTCATAAAAAAAAAAAAAAAAAATTGGCAGTTTTAGTAAAAATACAACTAATGTATATATTTTATAAACATACCATGTGTCATGTTTTTTAGCCAAAATCACTAAATAAAAGTTCAGATGGTTATATATTACAAATGCAAATATTAGATTACGATTTACAACAAAAGTTTATTAATGACAAATTTCAAAATAACGCAAATTTCGTATGATAAAAAATATTTTTTCCCTAACATTTATAACTTTCACTTTTCAATTGCATCACTACAACGAAATGAAAAAATAAAATAAAATAAAATAATAATAATAATAATAATAATTTGTTGTACAGCCGATAATTTTTTGGTTTGTTTACCAAAATTAGTTTTTTAATGTAACTTGTAGCAGCCACGAATATTCTACATTTTCAGTGTCACGGATGAAAAGTGACGAGAGTAGTCTATAGGTTTTTTTTTTTTTTTTTTTTTAAAGAAAAACTAATAGAAAACCTTGGGATTCTTAACGAAAATTTTTCCTTATAAATTAATTAAATGGAAACATTCAATCAAAAATACAAGCATTCTTTATGGAAACATTTACTCAAAAACTAATAATTTTGGCATGCTCATTGCGTGTGCAAATTACAAATTTTTTATTTAAAATATATTTAAACTAATTTTTATATTAATATATATTTTATCAGTATTTTTAATTAAAATAAGGTGAGAAAAATAATTAAAAAAAGTTAAGAAAATGTAGAGTTAATAAGATTTACCTCCCTGTGAAATATTAAATTTTAACTTATCCTCATAAAAGATGGAAATTAGCTAAAGGACTCCTTGTGTTTTTTAAAATTCAGCACACTACCTCCTTAATGATTATGAGAGCAAATTTAATTTATATTGAATTGATGAAAATACCCTTCTATGCATATTACAATTATTGATTGAAGTTAATTCATATTTTATTTTTATTTTTAAATCATTCCGAAAAGTACAAATTAAAAACACAAAATTTGAAGAAAACTTGCACAATACTGCGCGTGAAGCACGTAGGGTACCTTTTTTGCTTGTTTAAAAAAAAATACAAGGAGGCTCTTAGATAATTTTTATCTTTTAAGAGGGTAAATTGAATTTTTTTTATACATAGGGGTGTTCTATGGATTTTTCCCGAAAATGTAAGAGAAGAAAACGGAAAAAAAATAAATAAATAGAAAAGAAGATAGAAAAAGGTAAGAGAAGAAAATTGACGAATAAAATATAAATAAATAGAAAAGAAAAAGAAAAAGAGGACACCAAGAGACCACATTTGTTTCTCACGCTTAATAATATAGTATATATATAAGCGTTCATGATTAAAGAATCGTCGGGAGAATACATGACAAAATGGCCACACTAAGAAAGTGATGCAAGGCCACATCAAATAGGTGAGCATCATAAGTCAATGGGGGTCGGTTAAAGTGGTTAATGTGTTCATTTTCTAATTAAGACAAGAATCTGGGTTAAGATTCTGCATGGATGTGTATGTATTGAAAAAATAAAAAAGACGTAAACTACATAAAACAACTCTTATTGCTTATCATTGATAAATAGAACTTAATATTTCCACGAGAAAACTCTTCGCCTCTGAACCAACCCTAACCCTAATATGTCCCGGCCGCCTCCAGCAGCCGACGCCCCTCCGGCCAAGACTCCGGCGGGGGATCAGCACCACGATATTGTGTCACGTCGCTCTTATGCGGCTGCGGCATCCTCCAACAAGACAGCCACAATCCCAAGATTTGGAAAACTTCATGTTTTCAACAAGGACCCTTCGAGAAGATCCTTCGGAACCGTTTCTGAACGCAATGGCATTCCCCACATACAGTTATCAGATGAGGAAGTTGATGAACTGTCCAAACCTTTTAGGTTTGCGCTTATAGGGAAATTTTCTCACGGTTATCCGACTATGGATCGATTGCAAGAACTTTTCATGGATTTACAATTGCAAGGAGAGTTCAAATTGGGTGTTATAAATATTAAGCACGTCTTAATCAGACTAAGTTGCGAAGAAGACTACTCCAAAATCTGGTTGAGATGGATTCTAAGTTTTGATGGATACCCAATACGTGTGCTTAAATGGACGCCAACGTTTAATCCAAAAGTTGAATCTTCTATCGTCCCAGCATGGATCAGGCTTCCTTCGTTGAAGACATAATTCTTCCAACCTGATGTGCTGCATGAGATTGTCAAACAAATTGGGGAACCTCTAGGTTTTGATGAAGGTACGTACGATTGTAATCGCCCTGACTACGCTCGTGCATGTGTGGAATAGGATTTATTGAAACCACTCAAAGCCAAAATCAGTATAGGATTTAATGGAGGCACCCTAATTCAGCCCGTCGTTTACGAAAAACTACCGGCATATTATCGTAAATGCTCACGGCTCGGTCATGACAAGAAAGATTGTCAGGACACGATTCTAGTTGATGAAGACGAGCAGCAAGATTTGCGGCAGACCATACAGGAGAAACGAGATGTGAACATCAAGAATGTAGAAGCAAAAGAAAAAGCTACAGGACAAAGGGATGGCAAACAACCAGTGGTTCAAAAAAGCCAATTTGAACGCAAGGAAAAAATCTTGAAAGAAAAGCAGCCACAGATCGAGCCAGTTGATATCGTTCCAGATGGTGATCGGAATACTTCTAACAATGTTGTGGGAGATACAAACAACACAGCAATGCTCCACACATTTGACATCCAGCCTATAGACGAGGAGACAGAAAAAATCACTGAGGATATTCAAGAGCAAGAGAATCTGGAAGAACAGGATATGGCCGCTGCTGACAACGAGAAAGCAACTAGCAGTGAGCCGGAGAAGGAACCACCTGATCTCGATGGAGATAACCCTAATGATCTCAAACAGCTAGCATTCCACCGGCAAAGCCACTCGAACGGAGAAAATGATATTGAAGAGCGCTTTACGCCGGCTGTTCAGAACAAGAAAAGAGGCAGACCTCCAAAGAACAACAACATGGCCCCTAAAGGAACGACTCCGTCGTTGGCCATTAACCAGAAGTTATCATGATGCAGTACGGCCTTATTTGGAACATTAGAGGGTTGGGAAAACCGGATCATCGCCGAACCCTACAGGAGTATTGTCGATATTATAATTTCAAATTCATTGTTGTACTTGAGCTTATGATTCCTTTTGATAGTGTAGCTTTTTGTCATAAGTTCAATTTTCATAATGTTATCTCGAATTGTTCTGACCATATTTGGTTTTTTTCATATGAGGATATGGAGACGGAAATACTCAAAGATGACAGACAATTTCTCCATCTATGTATCCGCTGGAAATCCACCAACAGTTTCACCCGTATTACCATTGTTTATGCTCGTTGCAATACGGTGGCAAGAAGAGATATTTGGGAATTCTTTTTAGATCAGGATACTAACTCGAAACCGTGGATAATTGGTGGTGACTTTAATACGGTTACCAACTTAGCCGAAACTAAAGATGCTCTAGACTTGGACTTCCAAGCTATGACCGAATTTAATAAGTTCATTGATGATTGTGGCCTAGTGGAACCTCCAGTTAAGGGTTTGCCGTTCACTTGGACTAACAAAAGAGTTTGGAAACGTCTGGATAGAATCTTAGTCAATGAAGCTTGGTGCGATATTTTCCCGCTTACTGATGTCCGACACCTAGCTAAGGGTAGCTCGGATCACTGCCCACTTTTCCTAAAGATGAATAATGGAGTACATTCTCATCCGGTTTCGTTTTGTTTCCAGGAAATGTGGTTGAAACACCACGATTTGAAGCCAACTATTACTGCCAACTGGGAACAGCCAATTGAGGGATATGGCTTGAGGAAACTAGCAGAAAAACTAAAAAGGTTAAAGCGACACCTCAAATGGTGGAATAAAAGTGTTTTTGTCAATATTTTTGACAAGATGAAAGAGATGGAGAATACAGTCTTAGCTGCTGAACATAATTTTGATGCTGATCCGATCGATGAGAAACTAATAATTTGGAATAAGGCAATAGTGGAGAGGAAACGTATCATGGCTATGGAAGAGATATTTTGGCATCAGAAAGCTTCTTGTAGATGGGCAGACTAAGGAGAAAGGAACACCAAGTATTTCCACTTGTTAATCAAAAAGAGAAGGTTCAGAAATAGAATCTTATCGATCAAGGAAGGGGATATGGAGATTACTGAGCAAACTCTAATCCGTGACTCTGCTAAATGGTACTTTGAGAATCTCCTTTCTTCAGTAGATGAAACATGTGGGGGAGATGTCACAAATCTTGTTTCTAAGAGGCTGTCGGAAGAAGATACCATTGATTTGGACAGACTACCGTGCAAGGAGGAGATCCGGTCAGCAGTTTTTGAACTTAACCCGAGTGGTGCAGCGGGTCCAGACGGATTTATGGCAGCCTTCTATCAGAATTTCTGGAATATTGTTGATGGAGACGTCATTGAAGCTGTTTTGGAATTCTTTAATGGGGCATATCTCCCAATGGCTTTCACAGCCACGACTATCACGCTCATACCCAAGAAGGAAATGCCGAACCATTGGAGTGATTATCGTCCAATCAGTTTATGTAATGTCTCGAATAAAATCATCACGAAAGTGCTGAGCATAAGATTGGCGAAAGTGCTGCCACAAATTGTTTCCAAAAATCAGAGTGGTTTCGTTGGTGGGAGGATCATTAGTGACAATATTCTACTTGTACAAGAGATGGTCCATGCTTTGGATAACAAGAGTAGAATTAAAAACGTGATACTTAAACTTGACATGGCTAAAGCATACGATCGCCTTGATTGGGATTTATTGTATGCAATGCTTAGGGCTAAAGGGTTTTCACAGAAATGGGTTGGTTGGATGAAACGTTGCATATCAGGGTGTTGGTTCTCGGTGCTAGTCAACGGAGAATCGTCGGAGTTGTTTAAATCAACAAGAGGATTAAGACAGGGAGACCCTCTATCCCCTGCTTTATTTATTATTGTTGTCGATTTCTTGTCAATAACGCTTAACAATTTCATGCAGGAACACAATTGGGCCCGTCTCAGAACACTAGCAGACATGCACGTTTTACACCTAGCGTACGCTGACGACACCATGATTTTTACAAATAGCAGACCTCTTGCTATTTAGAGAGTTAAACAAATAATCAATAATTATGAAGTTGTTTCGGGCCAAAAAATTAATATTAATAAAAGCTCATTTATTGTAGGCAATGACAACGACGTGGCTGCGGCGGAGGTACAAAACACGATGGGTTACATGCAAGAACAACTCCCTAGTATTTACCTAGTTGCACCGCTGTACAAGGGGAGTAAGAGAATTTTTCTCTTTGATGAACTTTTGACAAGAATCCGGAACCGTACTAATGGCTGGAAATCGGTATACCTTTCTCATGGGGGTAGGCTACAGTTGATCAAATCCATTCTTGTAGCGATGCCGACCCACATCTTCCAAATTATTGAACCTCCGGTCTCAGTGGTAAACAAGATAGAGATCTTGCTAAACAAGTTTTTCTGGGGTTCTAAAGATGGGAACAAACGATTACA